>JAHLWY010000212.1:0-92785 GCA_020002185.1 Paraescarpia echinospica
ACAAGACTACAACCAGTCAGATGCAAACTGGAGAAGGTGTTACTCTGCAGTGATTGAGGGAGCATTACGAAAAGACAAGGTGTTTATGGGCGACTATATTCTGAGAAAAACTAATAAGACACTAAGCGAAGGGGAGGACGTCGTTGTTTGTTTGCCGGGGGCTAGGATAGAACATGTGACTGAAAGGGTAGAGAATGTATTGGGGCATGGCAAGGGAGGGCCTATATTAGTACACGTAGGGACAAATAATGCAGACAGGAAGGTAAAAACTGGGATAGTATAGAAGTACAGACAGTTAGTAAAGAAGTTAAAGAAGACAAGGTTCGAACTTATTATTCTCTCAGGAATTTTTGCCAGTAATGGGAAGAAGGGGGCCGACATATAAAAACTGCAAGAGGATGGCGATCAACGCACTAGTTAAGCAGATGAGTAAAGAAGCGGGGGAGGGATTCGTAGATTGATGGGGTACTTTGTTGGGAGAGAAATTTGTACATTAGAGATGGCCTCCATCTAAGTGGAAAGGGGGCAGCAGTCGATGCTGCGTCTATTTAAACTAGATTCGCAGGGGGATTCATAGAGAAGCCTGAAACTGGAGGCATATATAAAGATAGCAGAAATAAATCAGAAAAGAACAGCCTGGAAAATTGTACTGAATCAGGATATAAATGCGTTTATTTAAATGCAAGGAGCATAGTAAACAAACTAAAACTAAGTGAACTAAACTTTATGGTAGAAGATATTGACCCTCACATAATAGGTATAACCGAATCATGGGCCACCACTGATATATCAGAGGCGAAATTGGAACTGACAGGATATGTAATGTACAGGAAATATATGAATGGGAGAAGGGAAGGTGGAATTATTTTATATGTTAAAGAATCTACCCAGGCTTTTGAAATAAAATTAGAAAGAGAAGCAGATTGCAAAGAAGCTGTTTGGTGTAACATAGTTACAGGAAACTCAACGTTGGGGATAGTTTATAGAAGTTCAAACATAAGCACAGAAAAGATTGAAAAAATACAAAACGCTATAAGAAAAGTGAGCAAACGGGACTGTATTGCTATGGGTTTTTTTAACCATGGGCAGATACAATGGAAATCTCTACAGAGTAAGGGGAGTGAGGATCAGACGTTTTTAGCTTTAGTACTAGACAGTTTCCTGTCTCAACAACCACGAGTGAGAATGTGTTAGACATAGTTTTGTCCTCATAGAATGTATTAGTTGACAATGCCAAATTATGAGAGCCACTAGGAAGTAGAGATCACAAACAGATACATTTTACCATCAAAGTTAAATCAGAAAGAAATAATAAAAAGCAGTTCAGGAGACATTTCCACAAAGAAAGATATTAAGAAATGAGGAAATATCTAGCAAAGATAGACTGGAACAACAACTGAAGAATAAGGCAGCGATAGAATGCTGGAATATCTTAAAGAGGGGAATAGAGTGCATCGTCGATAAATTTGTTCTCTTAGAAAAACAAGGGAAACGGTCCAGAAAGAAACATTTATCAAAAGAAGCTATTAGAAAAAGTAAGTACAAAAAAATGATGTGGAAGTCATATAGACGTACTGGAAATGACGAAGACTACAACATTTATAAAGAAGCACTAAACCAAGCTACAACTGAAATAATAAATTCGAAGACAAGCTACGAACAAAATTCAGCTTTTAATATAAAACAAGACAGCAAGAGTTTGTATGCATATGTTCGGAGCAAACAGAAAGTTCAGGATAATGGCGGTCCTCTAGAAGATAATGCTGGAAATATAATATCAGATGGATTCTTAATGGCAGAAGAACTGAATGAGTATTTTAGTTCTGTGTTTACCAGGGAAGATATTAGTTCAAACAAGTCAGATAACTAGAGACCAGTGAGTTTACCGTCAGTGATTTGCAAAATTATTAGAAAGACTAATTAAAGATCACTTGGTGGATTTTCTTGTTAAACATAACTTGTTAAACCCATCTCAACATGGATTTCTAAAAGCGAGGTCATGCTTAACAAATATGATATGTTTTTGAAAGATATCACTAAGTGGGTATCACAGGTAGATATCATCTACTTAGATTTTTAGAAAGCTTTCGACAAAGTGCCACATCAAAGGTTACTGCTTAAACTAAAGCCACATGGCGTAGGAAATGGTTTAGTTAACTGGATAGAAAAATGGCTAATTGAAAGAAGACAACGGGTAGCAGTTGATTGGGAGGCTTCAAACTGAAAATCAGTTTTGAATGGGGTACCACAGGGATCAGTACTACGACCTATATTATTCTTAATATATATCAAAGATATGGAGGGCGATATAAAAAGCAAGGTGTTGAAATATGCGGATGATACAAACATGTTTAGAAGGACTAAACCTGATGGAGATAGACAGCATTTATAAGATGATCTTGACAGGTTGATCAAATGGTCTGAAAAGTGGCAAATGTTGTTCAATTTTAGGAACTGTAAATGCCTCCCCACAGGACATGGGAACGAAGATGTACAATATAAAATGGGAGGTTTTATACTAAGTACTAGTGTAAAAGAAAAGGACTCGGATTAAGTATGCGAAACACAACGTATAAGGAAAAAGATATAATAAGACTGCTGTACAAAACAATAGGTAGGCCTTATTTAGAATATTGTATTCAAGCGTGGAGGCCATATCGCAGGAAGGACATAGATATGCTAGAAAGAGTACAGAGAAGGGCAACTAAAATTATACCAAAACTGAGGAATCTTAGTTACGAAATACGCCTAAGAATGTGATTTAACAACACTAGAGACCATGATATTGAGAGGAGATCAGACAGAAGTTTTTAAAATATTGAATGGTTATGAAAATATTGATATATATATTGTTTTCTCAGTTAAGAAAGATAGAAGGACCAGAGGACATGAAGTTACCTTAATAAAGGAGCAGTGTAGATTATATATAAGAAAGTTCTCATTCTCTCAAAGGACTGTAAATGAATGGAACAGATTATCTAATGATTGCGTTGGTGCTAGTAGCGTGAATATGTTTAAAAATAAAATTGACACATACCTTACAAGAGCGGGATACACATAGATAACAATATTGGACTATCCATAAGCCAAAAGTCTTCCTTGTCCACCTGCCATCTACAGTTAATTTTCTGGATGGCATTGTTGTTAAATCTTGTTAAGCGTGCATGCGTGTGTGTGTGTGGTTGTTTATTTGTAAATGTGTGTATGTATGTATGCTTGTGTGTACGTGTATTTGTGAACGTATTTGCTTTAGTATATGTATATATGTGTATATATATATACGTATGCATGTACGTAGGCGCGCAATTTTAACACAAATAAGACAATGTTTAATTTATATTAACAAGAGACAAATAAAAAATCATAATATTTATTACTGTGGTGTAATTGTATCTGTTATATTCTTTGTTTCTTGCGTAAGGTAACGTTGGAGCTGATCCCCCGATCGGTATTGATTGTCAACCAACTTCTACAACAACATCATCAACAAATGCGACAACGAATCCAAAAACTACGACAACAAAACCAACAACTACGACGACAAATCCAACAACTACTACAACAAAACCAATAACTTCAACAACAAAACCAACAACTACGACAACAAAACCAACAACAACTACAACAAAACCAACAACTAAGTGTACCAAACCTACAACTAAGACAACAAAAACAACAACTAAGAGTATAAAACCTACAACTATATCCACAAAATCAAAAGCTACTACAAATACACCGGAAACGAAAACGACAATGAATAAGAGAACTACAAAGAGATACTCAACGTCCAAAAAACAAACGATGTTTACTACTACGCCTGCAAATACTGCTGACAAACCATCATCCCCAATATTATTAGCAGCATCATCGTTGTCAACAATTAAAAAAAAAAACACTACTAACAGCAACACACAGCCAACCACCACGGCCTACGACACCCCCTCTTAAAACGCCTACAATAGCAGCTTCTGCAATAAGGACAAAATCAAAGACATCAAGCCAAAATGAAGACAAACTGATATCAACGACGATGCCGCTTGTCCCGCAAACACGATCTGGATACAATCATGCACCAACGAGCAAGAAACTAGTCGTCCCTTTCACCAATATCACTACACGCTCAGATCATGTAGATGCATACTACGGAACTACAATTGTCATACTAAACGACAGCACAGAAACACAGGAAGTAACAGACAGAGACGCCTTAACTGCAGGTTCCCCGACTGATGTCACTAGAGGCACACATGTCTACCTGGTGACAAAGCCGGTGATCTCCTCAGAAATGTCGCTCAGTCTCAGCTCTCGGGTGGTATCAGGTGAGTCAGTGTCGTTACTGAGTATCACACCGTTCCCTATGCCATGTGATTCGACGTTGCTACACAGTATTCACCCTCAGTGGTTAGTTGCGTATCAATCAAAACAAGCGAATTTTGTTTTGCGATCTGATCAAGTATTTCACACATTGCCGAGGTTGATGTTACGTAGAGTCTTATTGTTTTTGTATGCGTATTGTATAACAAATGTTTATGTGTAATTTGGCGTTCAGCACCAACTAGAGTACGCAGTAAGCTAAGTGCCTGTATCGCTATATTTCGGTATTTTGTTTATGTGCGGATGTACGTATGTATGAAGTTTCACAACATACTTTCTAAATGTTGATTGATGTTACAGGATCCCTCCTTGCTATAGGCGTGGTCCTATCTATGATCAATTGTACCGCTGCCATTTTCTTCGTAATCACCAGATGAATTTCCGTGTGTTCTAGTTGCACTTGCAACATGTTCCCTCATGCCTACACGTACTTATACATAAGCACACACGTTGCCCAAATAATATAATAACCGCATGGGTGCTTCAGTGGAAACTCCGTAGCCAGAGTAAATACTGGCAGTATAATATGTAGGGCCAATAGTGTAAACGTACTACGTAGTATCATCTTGGTATCAATGTGTTCTCTTGAATGTGGGAGTTTGTAGGAATATCGAAGTAGAGTTAGTAAACGAAAATGGAATATGATAATTTAATCAACAGTATACCGGTAGGATACGAACATATATGCAATCAACATTATGCAGTTTGAATATGAGAAAGTAATCAGTTAACAGGACATAGGTTTGATACGTTGTGTGTGTTGTGTGTTGTGTATGTTGTGTGTGTTGTTTATGTTGTGTGTTGTGTATGTTGTGTGTGTGTGTTGTGTGTGTTGTGTGTGTTGTGTGTGTTGTGTGTGTTGTATGTGTTGTATGTGTTGTGTGTGTTGTGTGTGTTGTGTGTGTTGTGTGTGTTGTGTTTGTTGTGTATGTGTTGTGTGTTGTGTAAATTGTGTTTGTTGTGTGTTGGGTATGTTGTGTGTGTGTTGTGTGTGTGTTGTGTGTGTTGTGTGTGTTGTGTATGTTGTGTGTTTTGTGTTGTGTATGTTGTGTGTGTGTTGTGTGTTTTGTGTGTATTGTGTGTATTGTGTGTGTTGTGTGTGTTGTGTGTGTGTTGTGTGTGGTGTTGTGTGTTTGGTATTGTTGTATTATTGTTTATTGTTATTGTTTGTGTGTGTTGTTGATTATTGTTTGTGTGGTGATTTGTAGTGTGTTTGGTATTGCGTTTGGTATTGTGTTGTGTGTTGTATGTGATCATTGTTATTGTTGTGTGTTTGTGTGTTGTGGTATTGTTGTTATTATTGTTGTGGTAGTGGTACATTATTGTGTGTTTATTGTGTTGTATTTATGTTGTGTGTGTTGCGTGTGCATGTTGTGTGTGTAGTTATTATTGGTATTGATATTGTGTGTGTGTGTTGTGTGTTGATTGTTGTGTGTGTTGTGCAATTGTTGTATTATTGTTATTGTGTTGTTATTATTGTGTATTGTGTGTTGTGTGTGTGTTGTGTTGTGTGTTATTATTGTTTGTGGTGTGTTGTGTGTGTGTTGTGTTGTGTTGTGTATGTTGTATGTTGTGTTTTATTGTTATGTTGGTATATTGTGTGTGTTGTGTGTTTGTTTGTGTGTATTATTGTTGTGTGTTGTGTTGTGTGTGTTGTATTATTGTGTGTGTATGTGTGTTGTGTGTGTGTATGTGTTGTGTTATTGTGTTATTGTGTGTTGTGTTGTTGTGTATGTTGTTATTGTTATGTTAATGTTTATTGTGTTATTGTATATGTTGTGTGTGTGTGTGTTGCATTGTTGTGTTATTATTATATGTTGTGTTATTGTGTTGTGTGTGTTATTGATTATTGTTGCGTGTTGTTATGTGTTGTGTGATGGCCCATGTGTTCATGTGTGTTTAGTATTAGTGATTTTATTGTGTGTTGTGTTTTGTTGTTTATTGTGTGTGATTTGTGTGTTGTGTAGATTCCATTTCCCATTGTCCTTATTTATTTATTTATTTATTATTATTTATTTATTATGTTGTGTATTTATGTTGTGTGTGTATTTATTTATTATGTGTATATGTTGTGTGTTATGTATGTTGTGTTATTTGTGTATTTATGTATGCTGTGTATATTTATTATTTTTTGTATGTTGTGTGTGTGTGTTGTGTTTTGTTACATTGTTATTGTTTATTGTGTGTTGTGTGTTGTTGTTGTGTATTATTGTTGTGTTGTGTTCATTATTGTTGTGTGTTGTGTGTTTAGTGTGTTGTTATTGTTGTGTGTAAAGTTTATTGTGTGTTGTGTGTTAATGTTTATTATTATTCATTTGTGTGTGTTATTATTATGTTGTGTGTTTATTATTGTGTTGTGTGTGTTTGTGTGTGTGTTGTGCCATTGTTTGTGTGTGTTGTGTATGTGTTGTGTGTGTGTGTGTGTGTGTTGTGTGTTGTGTGGCATGTTTGTGTAAGTTTGTATGTTGTATGTTGTGTAGGGTGTTATTGTTGTGTATGTGTTGTATGTGATTTGTGTGTGTGTGTCGTGTGTGTGAGTGTTTGTCTGTGTGTGTGAGTGTCTTGTGTGTGTGTGTGATGGAATCTCACTTGGTAACCCGCCTATTCTAATGGAATTCCATCAAATTGATGGGATCTCACGCTATGTACACGCTGTAACCCATCTATTCTGATGGAATTCCATCTTTTTCATGGAATCTCTCGCAGTAACTCGCCTATTCTGATGGAATTCCATCTTTTTGATGGAATCTCACACGGTAACGCGTCTATTCTGATGGAATTCCATGTTTTTGATGGAATCTCACGCAGTAACTCGCCTATTCTGATGGAATTCCATCTTTTTGATGGAATCTCACACGGTAACGCGTCTATTCTGATGGAATTCCATCTTTGCTTTGCTTTGATAACCCTTCTATTTGCTTTGCTTTGGCGATAACCTGTCTATTTGCTTTGCTTTGCTTTGATAACCCGTCTATTTGCTTTGCTTTGGCAATAACCTGTCTATTTGCTTTGCTTTGCTTTTATAACCCGTCTATTTGCTTTGCTTTGGCGATAACCTGTGTATTTGCTTTGCTTTGGCGATAACCTGTCTATTTGCTTTGCTTTGCTTTGATAACCCATCTATTTGCTTTGCTTTGCTTCCTTTTGAGGGATCTCACGTGATATCCCGCCTATTCTGATGTGCCATCCGTAGTCTCGTGTGATGTGTCATCCGTAGTCTCGTGACATATCTCGGTCATAGTCTCGTCTCTTGTCTCGTCGGTACTCTCGTTTGATGTGTCATCCGTAGTCTCGTGTGATGAGTTCCTGTTGTTGTTGTTCGCGCTTTATCCGGGCCCGTGTTCTTAACGAGAACGAAGCGTCGCAGACAAGACTCCGGGTCGCGCGTCATATCGCGTAGTTTCTCGATGAGGCGTCGACTCACCTTGCAGTGGTCGGATGTGATCAGTGACGGAGACAGTCGCTTGGCAGGTTGATAGACACAAAGTTCGGCCACCGGGTGTCGTCGCTTGTTGCTACCCGCAACATCTCGGTCATTGTCGGTAGCAATATCTCGAACGTTGTCAGTAGATGAATTCACACCCATTTTCAAGATGTAAACTATAATGACCACAAAAGCAGACGCAGGCCTTTTATAACCAGTCCACAGATCATAAAGATCACGTGGGCGTGCCGAAAGATCACAGATTGTAGAGTAGAAAATCCAAAAGCACGGACTGCTGAGTAGAATCTACACAAGCGCGGACTGCAGAGTAGTTATTTAGTTCACCCCTTATCTAACAGGGGAGCTTTCAGTTGATGATGATATATCCACAAGGAGTAAGCACTCGACAAAAACAACAGACACGAATATTTGCAGTACTGATATGTGGTTCGCTCACTTGTCAACTAGGGGATGATGTTTGTGCTTCCTGATCTATCCGTCAGGAGACTCTATTGCACGCAAGCGTGCAAGAGACACGAATTTGGGCAGTACTCGAACATTTAGTTCACTGATATCCGTCAGGCATGATGTTTGTAGTTCATGATCTATCCGTCAGGGGGCTCCATTCCTCTTTCTCCGCGCCGCGCCAACCATCCCAGGTAGACCACCGCTATATACAAGTTCATACCACCTTGCATCCGGGTAGTCGACAACACTAGGGGATGATGTTTGTGCTTCCTGATCTATCCTTCAGGAGGCTCTATTGTATGCAAGCGTGCAAGAGACACGAATTTGGGCAGTACTCCGACATTTAGTTTACAATTTGCCCGTCAGATGGCACCACTTGTAGTTCACGACCTATCCTCCAGGGGAAATTGAGTTCACAAAAATCCGCCAGGTGGCGCTACTGGTCAAACCAAGACGCACGAATTTGGGCAATACTCCAACATTTAGTTTACAACTTGTCCGTCAGCTGGCACCACTTGTAGTTCATGACCTATCCGCCAGTGGGAATTTAGTTAGCAAAAAATTCGCCAGGTGGCGCTACTGGGCAAACCAAGACGCAATAATTTGGGCAGTACTTGAACATTTAGTTTACAACTTGTCCGTCGGCGGCACCACGTGCATAGATACTATAAAAAAAATCCGGCAGGTGGCGCTACCGGTCAAACTAATTTGGTTCCAGAAAATTCCGCTAGGGCGCAACTGTCAAACTATTTTTGTTCCTAAAAAATTATCCAGGTGGCGCTATTGGTCAAACTAAGACGCACGAATTTGGGCAGTAATACAACATTGAGTTAGAAAAATTCCGCAAGTTGGCGCTACAAGTGGCATATTTTAGTTCCAGAAAAATCCGCAAGGGGCGTTGTTTTAGTTCATGATATATCCGATATGTGGCGCCATTGGCGCCACGTGAACTTTGACCTTGACCAACATCCGGGTACTTGACCTTTGGCCTTGATATTGACCGTTAACCTTGACCTTGATATTTGACCTTGACCTACATCTGGGTAGTTGACCTTGCCCTAGATATGACGTCATCCCTCTTCCTCCGCGCTGCGCCACCGTCCCCGCTAGACCACCTCCTTTACTACTCACGTTCAAAAGCCTATATATGAGATACAACCGCAGACTGGTCATTTGACGTCCCTGCATTAAATCTGTAAATATATGTGTGCATATATACTGTGAAAATATAGTTTATATTGGAGAAATGGTTAAGCCCTTAATAGCAATAACCGATTAGATAAACTCAGACATATTATTTTTGTAAAATAAAATGAGAGACCCTTTAAGGTGTATTACAATTTATTTTAGAAACTATACACATTATAAAAATGACACAAAACCAGTATTTGTTTGATTACACAAGGTAGTTGTTTTATGTGACATCACATAAAACAACTATCTTGAAGACGTTACGTTAAATTTATTATGAAGGTTTCACATAAATGTTCAGAAGTAGATACATGTATAAGAAATGCTAGATCAGACTTGTCAACTGTCGGCACGGCATTCGATCTATCGGTACCTTGAGCAACTTCGGCATAAAATGTAAAAATATGATGGTACTCGGAGAAAATTTTGTGATTTCTTGAAGGATTAATCCTATGTTGGTATTATTGAACCTAAATAGTAGTAATAGATAAGAAAACCAGTAAACAGGATTTTTAAATACCTATATGAAATGCTGGCATACATCGGCCATTTGCCGACATGCACACTATTTGCAAGCACAATGTAGTACCAACATATGAAATTTCAATGCAATTGGAAGTAAAATGATGTTTTTATGGTGGTCTTGAAGGTATGTTGAAATGATTGAAAAGGTAAGATGTATGTTAATCATCTTTACATTCCATAGGAGTCGGAAGGGGTTATGGGTACTAAACCCACCAATATTTCGAGTGGATGGTTAAGCACCACCTCCAGTATATTGTGAATTTGAAAATATCTCCACGCTTCGAAAGTAATGCCCGACAGCAGTGGGTGTTGAAGTTCCGGCTGAGACCCCGATATATAACTCGTTCTGACTTCTATACATTTATTTAAATCTACAAAATACAACATACAACATTTATACATATTACAGTTGACTTACTTAGACTTAGTTCCTCCTGTTCCTTTCGGGACATCGGGCGACGAGCTTTCTCCATCTACTACGGTCTTTCGCAATTTCTTTGGCCTCATTCCAGGTGATTTCCATCTCTGCCAGATCTTCTTTAAACGTCTTGCGCCAGGTCTTAGTCGGCCTTCCTCTCCTTCTATTTCCACCTTCAGGCACCCATTCCATTGCTACATGTGCTGTTCTCTCTCTTGGTAGGCGTAGGATATGTCCCGCTAGTCTTCGTCGTCGAGACTTAACTATGTGATGCAGGCTGTCCAGACCTGCCCTCCTTATCACTTCTTCATTTGTGGTGTGTTCTCTCCACGATATGCCCAGTATGAACCGGAGACATCGTCGATGAAATACGTCTAGTTTTTTTGATATCCTCGCCGTCTTCTTCCACGTTTCACAGGCATATATCGCTGTTGGTATTACGATTGACATGTAAAGACGTAGTTTTATGTCCTTTCTGATGGTGTTACTGGACCATATTGGACGTAGTCTTTGGAACACTGCTGATGCCTTGCCTATCCTCGCTCGTACATCTACTTCCGGTCGCCTTTCCTAGATATGTAGCTTCCAAGGTAAGGGTAGTTTTCGACGCATTGCAACTCTTCCTGACCGATCACAATGTGGGGGTCAGATCCATCACCAGCTGACAATGTTTTTGTCTTCCCATAGGTGATTCGTAATCCGACCATCTCTCCATTTTTTTTTAAATTATTGGTCATCTCTTGTAGGATCTCCGGCGTGTGGCTGAGCAGTGCAATATCATCGGCAAAGTCAAGGTCTGTCAACCTATTATTTATCCATTTAACACCAAAGTTCGGATCTTTCATCGTTTTCCTCATGATGAAGTCAATAACAACAACAAAGAGGAAAGGGGACAGGATGCAATCTTGACGTACACCTGTCTCTATATCGAACATGTCTGTGTAGCCATCGTTGGTCTTGATGCAGCAGTTGGTGTTTCGGTATAGCGATTTGAAAATGTCTATATATTTGCTTGGTATGCCGTATAGCTTCAGGATTTGCCACAGCGAATTTATGTGGACACTGTCGAAAGCCTTCTTAAAGTCAATGAAATTGACTAAAAGAGGTATCTGGAACTCTCTGCTTTGTTCGATGATGTTTCGCAATGTGAAGATCTGCTCACAGCATGACCTTCCTCTTCGAAAACCAGCTTGTTCCTCCCGGAGGTGTTGGTCAACTGCTTTCTTCAGCCGGTTTAGGATCACACTGCAGAACACTTTTCCAGGTACTGACATCAATGTTATTCCTCGCCAGTTATTGCAATCGCTCAGGCACCCCTTCTTTGGTAACGTCACGATCACTCCTCGTCTCCAATCATCAGGAACTTCCTCCTCAGACCAGATCAGATTGAACAAGTAGGTTAACTCGTCTACAACCCCGTCCTTGCCATGTTTCAATAGTTCGGCCGATACTTCATCAAGGCCCGCTGCCTTGTTGTTCTTGAGGCTATCGATGGCTTTGGAAACTTCTGCCCTGGTGATATCATTGGTGATGACATCAAGCTCTTTTATGTTTGGTTCCTGTTCGAAGTTGAAGAGTGTGGTTGGTGTTGGTTGATTTAGTTCTTCTCGGAAGTGTTCAATCCACCTCGTGTCTTGTTCCTCGTTTGTTAGAAGCACTCTGCCATCTTTGTCTTTTATTGGTATGTTGGAATTGCTTTTCGCGGTAGTTAGCTCTCTCACAATCCTATACAACCTTTTCGAGTCATTCCGTTCTGCTGCTGTTTGTGCTTCTTTACCTTTCTCTTCTAACCATTTCCTCTTATCTTTCCTACAGCTCTGTTTTACTTCTTTGTCCAGTTTCCTGTATTCCTCATCTGATGATCTCCATTGTTGGATGTTTCTAGCTGCTTGATCTCTTCTGATCTTCGTATCCTTCCTTTTATCAATCAGTTTCCACGAGTCTCCAGTAATCCACTGTTCTCTGTTGGACCCTCTTCTCCTTCCTAACACTACATTCACGCTCTCCTTTACGGCTTGAAGGAATAGCTGCAATTGTTCTTCTATGTCGGTTGAGTGTTGTAGCGCTTGGAAGCTGTTCTTAGTTTCCTCGTAGAATTGTTTTGATGTGTCTGTGTTCTTTAAGTTATCTGTCGCATATGGCCTGACCGTCTTCACCGTCTTGACTCTCTTTAACTTCAAACGGATTTTACCAATCACAAGGTTGTGGTCAGAACCAACATCTGCCCCTCTGTAGGTTCGGACGTCCTGTAGAGATGTACGCCATCTACTACTAATGCAGATGTAATCAATCTCATTCGATGTATTGCCATCTGGTGAGATCTAGGTTTTCTTGTGAATGCGTTTATGTTTGAAGAAGGTATTGCTAATGCTGATACCACTGGCGGTGCTCATCGAGAGCAATCGTTCACCGTTATCATTCGTATTTCCAGCTGAACCGTGAGGTCCAACCGTAGTATACATTTCTCTTCTGTCTCCATCCAGCTTCGGGTTAAAGTCTCCTACCACCACTTTTATGTCAAAGCTTGGTATCTCATCCAGCACGTTCTGGAGTTGGTCGTAAAAGTAGTCCTTTTCCTCGTCTGTGGCGACTTCGGTTGGGGCATATACTTGCACTACGGTGACTTTGACATGTCTGGTGTTGAACCTCGCTGTGATTATGCGTTCACTAACTGGCTTCCACCCTATCAGTGCTTTTGTAGTATCCTTATTCAGGATGATGCCAACTCCATGAACGTGGTGATCTTCGTTTCCGGAGTAGAGTACAGTTTTATCTCCGCTGTTGAAGCATCCTTGTCCTGTCCATCTCATCTCGCTTACGCCTAGAATATCTAGATGGTAAGCCTTCATTTACTTCAGCACTTGCTCCATCCGCCCGCTCTGAAAGAGCGTTCGAACGTTCCATGTGCCTACTCTAGTGTTAGTTTTGGCGTTAAAGATATGGTTCATCGGGGGTCGAGCTTCCTGACGGTTTTCACTCAACCCTGTCATAGATACATCTGTAGGTGTAGATACATCTGTAGATGCAGATGCATCCACATTTATGGATGTGCCTTCTCTTCTTCCCCTAGAAAGTGTACCGGAATGGCTTCTTCTCGTCGTTTCTGTAGTAGGATTTGTTTTTACGGGGTAGGGTTACTGACCCTACGCCCAACCCTCCTCCTTTTTCAACCTGGCTTGGGACAGGCTATGGCGGAGTTAACACAGTTCAAAATGGAAAGGTGGAAGAAGAAGTTCATTGCTTATTATGCACTTTCCCCATCATCAAAATAACATGGTCACTCTCATAAACACAGTGTTAGTAACATAACGAATATGTTATTCCTAAAGTGACGCTGGCACGAACCTAGCGTCTACTAAAGCTCGGTATTTCTGGTATTGAGCCTTGTACGACTTTCTTACATTAATGCGCGAGCGTCGTAATTTCGTGCCTGTGTAGTAGATTTTAGCGTTTGAACGCGTGAACGTTGTAAATTCTTTGAAAATATTAGAAATATACCACGCTGAACCATTAAAAATAAGGAGGAGGAGGGTATATACTTGCAACACAGTCAACACATTGTAACATATATAGATATTGCTAGCCTATATTCACCTCGCTGATGGTGATTTAACCCGCTGTGAGAATTTTAGTGCGTAACATTCATTGTCCCTATAAAACCTTAAATTTTCAGAAAATTTAAAAAGCCACGTAGGTGGGTTGTTTAAATTTGTACTCAATTAAGTTTTTTTATGTATATAATCCTAAATAGTTATTTTACTGGCTAGATGGCATCACCATGTATGGTAGTACTTCACTTATGCCTTAGGAGCGTTATGCCGGAAGTGTCGTCATACTGAAGTCACATGATAGTTATGTCCACGTCTGCGGTTCCACCTTTCCGGAAGTGTGTCGACGAATAGAAATCCGGCATGCAAGGTAGATAGCGTTACTCTAACAATTTACATTGTTGTCCTTTGGTTGGCGCTGGATGTCGCTATCTCTCACGGTCTCGCACAATGCCTATGTTAACAATGAATAGGTTGCTGCCTTTTGGAATGAAGGTTGATCACACACCTTTTTTTAGCTGTTTTGGCCATTGTAATTTTCGGATAATTGCCTTTTTTTGAAAGTTACTCATGCGAACTGACATGTGAAGTAACTAGGTGGCGCTTCATGGTAGGTCAATAAGTCAAATTATGATACGAAATTGCCCGTACGCTTTGGGCCAGCGCAACCACGGCGCCGGAGACCGCAACTCGATAGATAGATAGAAAGGTACCCGACACAGACTGATCTGCCTGTGAAGTTGGGTACTCAGCGGACTGAAGAGATTCGTAGTTACTGCCGTCCTTTACCCGTTGATGTTTCGATTATGCTCCGCAGAATGGCAACCGCTAGAGATACTGATGTGTGGTCTTCGGCCTCTGCTTCGGTTCCTGGAAATGTCTCGAATAATGGAGATCTGAATGGATGGTAGATGGCGTTGCTCTAACTAGTTACATCGGTGTCCGGTGCGAGGCGCCGGAAGTCACCTATCACTCATCGCCGCGCAGAGTATTTAAATTAGAGGAGTGGTGTAACCGGAAGTGGATAGTTTGAAAGAGGGTCGCTACACATCATTTAGTAAATTCCCTAAACCGCGTGAATGGCGTGGCCACATGTAAAGTTTGTAAATGTCCGTCTACTGGTTATTTTCCTAGAAATGAAGCCTCGAACAGACGACTACCTCTTTGCCTTGAGTCATGTCACGTGAGATTGGTTAAATGTTGTGGGCATATTACCTTTTCAAATTTACTTAATCAAATCGAACACCTCGCACACTGATAGGTTAACAGAAGAATTGTTGTCACTGATAATAGAGCAGTGAGGAGTGCTTTGACGATAACGAAAATTTAGAATAAAAACAAACACATTCGTCCGCAGTGTCATCTCAATTTTACTTTAGTTGTCGATTCGTGTATTTCTGACAAATAATAGACAGAATATTCCAGACATAATGTCTTCTGGACACTGTTCCTGTGGATTGTATGAAGCAGAGCAACCTCTTTTATGCAGAAAGGTAATCCTAATATTGACAATACGATTACTTTATATTTGTTTGTAAAGAGTAGGACTATTAATACGATTGCCAACGTATGTATTGCACTGTGTCACCAAATGAGCTGTACGCCGTTGTCCACTAACGTTGTCGTCATGTAAATCCGACGATCAGAGTTCCACATTAAATTCGTTGTCCTGTTGACTTCCTTGAGACCATGACCGAAGATTTTCCATCCCTCCAGTTCAAACGACTTCCGCTTTCTCAGTACGTCGTTCATGAAGTCTACGATGTCATTTGCGTGAAGCGCCACATATCTGTCCATCATCTCTCCACGATCGTTCCACCTTACGAAATCTTTCATTTGATTGAGTTGTCGTGGTTTCTGCTTAATAGCTTTCGGCACGCTGTCGATGATTTCAATTTCAATGATTTTATTTTCAATAGGCGGTTCTAATCTGTTTTCTTTTTTGCTCGGAAAGTTTTCGAGAGCGACATGCAGGTGCTCCTGCATACACTTATAGGAAATATTATTGTACCGGCTCAATACCTGGTTATACAAGACAACGTTTTCCATCTCGTGTATATATGATGTGTCTCGCATTTCGTCGTTGAGTCGCAAAACACTCTTGAAAGGGTTAGCAGGAGGACGATGCGGTTGAATGTAGTCCAAAACACGGGGATAGACAAGGGTAATTTTCTTTGTATGCTCCATGGTCACCCGAGAAGGAGGCAGGAAAGTCTAAGCTTTACTTTGGGGGCTAGAGGCGAAGGTGTCATATTGTGTACCTGGAAAAGTTGATTCAGGGACGTGTTGCTTGTCGGCAGCGCCGACGGAAGTTGTGACATTGACCGCGTCGGTAAAATTGGTGACATGGACGGCGACGCCGAAAGTTGTGATATCGGCGGCATAGGTAAACATTTTGTCGTTGGAAGATGTGACATGGGTAGTGATGGCAGCAGAGAGACGCTGAAACAGGGTACGGACGCTTGTCTGCCACCTCTATGTTTGTGACGTTGTAGTGTATGTAAATGCCACGTCGAGTTTTCTTTATAGTGAGGGACACAGGAATTAGTTCAGTTTTAACTCTGCATCTTTTCTTCCAAAACAACAAACGTGAAAACATTCACGTCTTGGAGAAGAGCCATACACAGGTCGAATAAAATCAACCATGTTAGTAGTTATAATGTGACGCTCATTATCCATTGGCATGAAAGATCAAAGGCTTTTCCCATAAAAATAACAAACCGTATGAAAGTTCAAAGGTGTTTGCAAGAAAAAAAATGGGTAATTAATCAATAATTATGTAAACAAACATAAAAAAGAGTCTAATGAGACATTAATTAGCACTAATTAACATTTCACCGTAACCAAACTTACCGTAGTTAACTACGAGCAGACGTCGATGATATCACGCCCGGCGTTACTGCAATATGTTTGATCGTATCAGTAAGACGAAAATTATTCACGCAGAGATATTACTAGCTAGCACATATATCGACCGGTAATTACTCATACTGCTGTTATGTAATGCCAACATTAATATGTAATTACGTCCGGCATTACTGCTTTATGTTTGCACGTATCAGTAAGACGAAAATTTTACACGCATAGACATTATCAGCTAGCTCGTATATAGACCGGTAATTAGTTATACTGCTGGTATGTAAGTGTAAACGTATTTAAATAAATTTGCTTTCGCTGTTACAACACACGCTGAATCGCATACAAAATTATAACTAAATTTCAGTTAGAATCTTTCTACGTGTGAAAGTAATACAAAATGTTGAAGCCTTATGAACAGTATTGACTATTCGATAGACGGTAAATCCATATTCAATAGTGGCATATAGCGGGAAAGGGGTCGAATAAACTTGCTGTGTCGCATTGCAATACGAACTTCAGTAAGTTCGTCCGTATGGAGTGTCTCAACGGTAAAGCGCCTATTGAATAGCGACATCTAGTGGTGAAGGATACCTCAATTTCTACACAGATTAATCACAAAGGGATTTTGTGTTACTCTTTCATCTCCGTCATTAAATTATAGTAAAAGCCAAGCGTGAGAAAACTCGTTCCCATTTGTTCTGATATGTTGCATCTTCAGTATTCACGAGATCTACATATCTCATGATAAGATGCTCGAGAAATGTACAGCCCCTAGGGGTGCGTGTATCTATAGAGGGCGCCACCACGGGGCTATCCATATATACCGTATCCATCATTACAGTAGTTAATAACGAACTGCAGTCGAAGCGGCCTGATGACACGGAAGAACCGCATTTGGAGCGAGAAATTCTGTACAGCGCTGACCCCCTTAGGCGTCCGTTACTACAGCCGAACAGTGGTGACTCCTACCGGCGTCCGATTCTTCTCACGACTGTTCCCTTTCCCGAGCCAGCTAGCACCTACCGACGTCCACATGAAGAGCCATACAGTGCTGGCTCCTACCTGCGTCCAGCTGTGCCAAAGCTTTACAGTTCAGACTCCTATCGGTGCCGAATGCCTTCAGTAGTTTGAGCAACGTGCGGACGTTCCTTCGATCGACGCAATCGTCTGGAAAACCACCTTAAGTTATGTCGACCTAGTATAGAGCCAAAGAAGGACTCTCAAAAGTGCGGTCGTGTTTTTTGGGAAAGGAGTGCCTTGTTGAGACACCTCAGGATGCACTGTCCCGGTGGCCTAAAACGTCGCCGGCCAGCTGACACTGCTGCCACCAAATGCTGGACTGCTGCCGCGGCTACCGACGGTTCTGCCAAAAACGGCGAAGAAGCTCTCTTAGGCGCACACGACGCCGTATCGGAAGGACAACGACGGGTCGTTCGCGATCACTGGACCTGTATACGTACGTCAGCGGTGATGGTTCCGATTCAATCGAGATACAATTATCAGCTAATAGGCTTGGACACGGGCACTCTCGATGGTCGACTGTTGCTGATTTTCGAGAAGCAGACCCATGCCTTCAAGATCAACATGAGTTTTGCTTTCATCCTCAGACACAAGGAAACGGTTCGTTATAGATATTAACACTCGTCTTGCAACTGCTGCGGTTGCAACCTCGAAGAACTCGAACGGTTTCCCGAACGCATCCACCAACCCGACGTCCTACTGTACGTTAGAGCCCAAAGGCCCAACACGGGATGGATGGCCGAAATTGTGATTAACGCCTCTTCTTCCTCAACGCCATCATCTGACATTCTATCATGTGTATTGGCGTGAAACTTCCCGAGTACCAGCGCAGAAACAAAGCTGTCATAATACTGGAGAAGGATAGTCACGGTAGACCATACACCGATAACTAGTGCCCCTTCAGCTGCACGGCGTTACATAGAGGCTATGACTGAACGACGTTGACGGCCATGACGTTGAAACTGTACACTGAGTACACCACCGAGTGGAAGCCTACGCTTTCGACGGTGTCGATCTGGGCAGCCTCGATCGGGTGGAGACCGTCTTCGAAACTAACCTGGTCGTGTACCGACTGGAAGAGTTAGAAAACGAAGAGACAACCGGTTAACTGTACAGGCGCTCGGTAAACTACAATGAATGTGAACTTGTACGAATATCACTACTCGTACACGTAGGACGTGACCCTATTCTGTCAAACTTACCGTAGCGCCAAATGCGGTGAGTCACTGTCGAAAAAGGCGTGGTTCTTACGCCGAAACGAAGCTACGTGCGAGGGCGGCGTCCGTTGCGTCTACTACAGCGGTGTCTACCACCCGAAACCGTTCGTCTTCCAACTGGGGGACGAGTGTATCTACAAGGAAAAATAAATGCGCTATTACCCTTACAGAGCGACGTTCGATTTCGATTGCTACTTCTAGCAGGCTCGACTACCTTCGGAGAGTTCCAAACCCCGGTAGCTAGCCAGGCACGAGCTTCGCAGAATAAGTATTGTTTCGAAAGTCACCGGGCACAATTTGGCGACCGGAAATTTGAACGAACTCGCCAATCTCTCTGGAAGAGATATGCGAGGCGGCGCGAGGAACTGCAACCCTAGTATCTTCGAAGAGCTTACCGCACTCCAGACTGATTGGAAAAACAAGAGTCAAGAGGGCGAGGAGAACAGGAAGAAGAACACGTACATCACAGTCACATGAAACGAGAAGGTTCTCTTCAACGAGGCCTACGAGAGGTGCAGGAAGGTGTGACGCAACGAAGGCATGACGACGCTGTGGGACTTTCTTTTCTGATACCACAACAGAGACATGACCCCGTGCTTGGAGGTTCGAATTATACCAGCAGCGAAGCATTGACGTGTTCAAAGACGGTATAAGTTTACTAGAACTGACGCTGCTCTATCTTTTCAACGACCTCCCCCCGACGACGATCAAATGCACACTGTTCAAATAACAGGAAAAGGATCTGCATCAGCTCGTGCATTCCCATATCGTCGGAGGTAACTACGTGTCGCTCTATCGTGGTCTACGATGCCAAAGCCTTGTACCTCTGGGCCCTAACTCAAGACATGCCGACGGTGTGGTACACGCGCCGTCGCAGGGAGAATGCCTTTCGCCAGGAAGCGGTGCAACGGCACGGTCGTGTGGCCGTACAGTGTCTGACGTGGGAAGCCTCGTGGACGGGGGTACACATATATCACCGTTTCACAGGTCGTGAGAAGCGCGTAGTTAAGTACCTGATCGACAGGTGATGACTGGAAAAAAAGACGGCATACCAGTTCCAAGGGTGCTTGTTCCACGGTTGTCCTCGAAGGAGAAGAACGAGGACAACGGTACGCCAACGACTCTACTGCACGCCGTGACGGTCGCAACCAGAGCGTATCTTCGCCACTTCATCATCGTCTTCTAGATGTGGGATTGTCAGTGGCGATAGGTAAAGAAGGAGAACGAGACCGGTCGACCGCTCTGGTAGCTCACGTTGGCGCAGGTCGTGGAGGTCATGCGCGACGATATCATTTAATGCGATATCGTCGTGCCAGAAGGGTGGCGCGATAGACTCGCCGAGATGTAGCCCGTCTTCAAGAACACCTACGTCAACCGCGCCGATCTCAGTCCGTTCTTGCGTTGCTACGCCGAAGAGCACGACCTCCTGATCCGACCTCAACGAACGCTCGTGGTGATTTTTTATGATGCCAAAATTCTCCTCGCCACCCCACTACAGCGGTGGTATCTGGAACACCGACTCGTCGTCGACCACTTGTACGAGATCGTCGAGTACAACCCGGACTCGTGCTTTCGTTGCTTCGGCGAGTAGGACTCTTCCGCCCGACGCGAGGGTGACGCCGGCTCCAACAATGTCAGCATCACCGAGACGTCTAAACTTCTCGGAAAGAACGGTTACGGGATGACGACAACGCGGCTCTACCGTTACAGTGATATCAAGTACTGCACGACTACCTGCCTCGAAGCTGATTAGCGAACGACACTTTCGGCAACTCGACGTCGTCGTAGCTGACCGCGTCTACGAGGTGACGCTGAACAATAGGACCTTCAAGTACAGTCTCCCCATCCAGATCGGTTACTTCGTGTACCAGTACTCCAAACTGCGCATGCTCCAGTTCTACTACGACTTCATCGACTCCTACGTACCACGAACAATGTTCCAGTACTGAGCAATGGACACCGATTCGGCCTATATAGGACTCGCGGGTCATAGTGTCGACGACCTCGTTGACTCCGGAGGCATACGTGCTGTGTCGACTCGCTGGACGACCGTGGGATACCGTTGATAGGAGGTGCTGCGCGGTCCGCCGGGTATTCGATAAGAGAACGCCGGGGCTCTTCAAAGAGGAGTGGTCCGGTCGCCTTATCGTCGCGCTCTGCAGCAAGACCTACTTCTGGTTCGGAGCGACCGACAAGTACAGCACGAAGGGTTGGATGATTTGTGTAATGTTGTAATATAGTCAACCGCATTCTAATAATTGATAACAATAACATATTTTGTAATGCAAATAGGAATTAGTAACATAATCAGTAATTAGCTGACTAAACAGCACAGCTAGCTTCCGGTTAACAACGATGTCTTAACATATATTAATGCAACTAACTACGCGGTTTTTAGAAAAGTAAATGTTGACTAGAATATTTTGGTCACTGCGAACCTACACATTATATAAATAGTCTGTAAAACAACATGCACGCACGCACGGGCGCACGTACGCAATCGCGCGCACGAACGCTCACACACACACTCACATAAATATACGAAGGCACACACGCACACACGCATATATGCATAGACGCCCACACACACACATAAGCACACACGCACACACGCACAAGCGCACACACGTACTCAGACACACACACATTGTAGGCAGAGACATTTTAGACTATAGTATTTAGTTCATTCTACACAATATGTATTTTGCTAAATATAGCCAGACGTTATACTTTTCTTTCTCAAGCTAGGATATACACGGAGGTACATTTTTGAGACTTGGATTTTCTGGCACGTTTCAACACGTTTCATTTGTCCAACTTCTATGATTTATTGGATACCTGTATGCATTAACTTGCATGGTTCAGTAATCACATCGCTCAGTGTGTTTACAAATTACCTGGTGTACACGTATGGAAACGAAGTCGGACAAGAGTGTCTACGATGTGCACTCGTGAACGTATGGTAGCGATTTTGTATTATTTTGGAGAAGCTGGGAATACTATTAACCTGTATGCGATGGCTATGCTGTTTGAGCCTCTGGTCAAGTTGAGCCACCCATGTGTCCCAGAAATCTACACTGACGTTTGGGGTTTCGCCAATTAATATATAGAAATATATATATAGAAATACATATATATATATATATATATATAAGTCTATATACCACATTACCTCTACATACAGTGCCAACAATCACCAAATTGCTTGTACATTTATATTACCTGTACATATACGTGTACAGGCAATACGTTTACCTTCCACACACATTTCTCTCGTGCAGATACTGACGTTTGATTTAGTCACATACATTAAGTGGGTGCTATTTTTAAATTCTGCAGTTTATTATACACGAACTGTAAATGTATGAGCGTATATTTTTGTGTCGAACATTGCCTGTACATATATATTTATCATATATGGTGATATGCTAGCTTTAATCGAGTATATATTTGAGATTAGATCGCATGGTTTGCAAACTACTACCATCTTTGAAACGTTGAGCGAATAAAACAGAGAACATTACTTATTTTGTGTTTTGGATAAAATTTATCGCGTCCAGAGTGTCGTTCGTTTATATTTCATACGCGAATTGTGCGCATGCTTTCGAATCTAGGTCACGCGTGAGGAAAATGGCGGAAGCGTCTTGCTTCAAAAGCTTTCACTTCAAATATTGATTTAGTTTTATCGTGGATGATTCTCTGTACAATTTGATCAAATTTATACAGACAGATAGCAAAAATGGTAACACGACAGAATATGCACCCGAGCGACGAAGTTGAGTTGAGAAAGTTGCGGATTTTATCGCTGATGGAAACAAAAATGCAATTGTGTAGAAGATCTATGTTGTTACCATTTCTATGTGATAAGGTATGCAATTATTAATGTCACTATTTAGGGTGGTAATTATATATTATGTATTAAAATTACACGTTTTGTGGTGATTGTTTGAGTTTTGAACTATGTATTTTATAGTTCAACAGCTTAAAGATAATGATCATAGGTGTACGAGACGGACACCCCCTAACAGTATCATTGACCGGAAACTAATAGATAACAGTGAAACACAGAACATAATAAATATATTACAGACAAACTGATGCGCACTCCCTGCCCTCCCCCTGCTCATAAAAGAGACAGGCCCTCGCCCAAATGAAGTATATTCCATACGTCTATCGTGTCTTTGTAAAGGTGTCTTTGTTATCTTAGCGAAATGATGCTAGTTGCTGCAATAGATTGTTTCATATGCATACTGCAGTAGCCATTACATTTCGGTCTTATAGACTACATGGACAAACATACTGGTGTGTTAAATATAGAAATGCCTACACTAGATTTACTGGGACAAATACTTTAATTATGTGTGAAGTTGTATTCTGAATAAATGAGATGTATGCACGTATATTATTTTGTATCTTAATAAATGTATTTATTTACAAAAAGTATTGATGTTGACTGTTTTTATATAACACACAGATAGGCCTTCTACAGTCCATGTATAATACAATATTGCAATGAAGTCTGACTTAATATTGATCAAATTATTTGTTAATAATACTTTTGTGGTCTGATCTTAAGCAAATCGAAGCAGACATTTAAATGTTGATGACTTATACTTTTTATTATATCAAGATAGTCACACTAACTGTTATGCTACATAACATAAATATCAAGTTTATTTTTATTTTACTCAACACGAAGAGATCAGCAGAACATATACAAAATAAGGAATAGAGTCAAGTAGTGCTTGTTAGGATACTCCAATTCGCCCTCCCCCCACTCATGAGCCATGTACGGTATTGAATCGTGCGTCCTAATGTGTTATGCAGTTTTAATAAAAACCTGCTCCAATTCGTCCACAAGGTTATTTATGTACTCAATATTGAATAACTAATCCGTCAAAGTTGTGCAAACTGTTGTTCTGAATGGAGTACTTACAAAAATAGACCAACAAAATCCAACTCGCGAAAAAAGACGCCTGTGGCTGTGTCAAAAACCGTGCGTCCGACTAACATATATATCATTAAAACTGTCGAACATGAATCAATACGAGCTCGTTCTAATGTTGATCCTGAAGGGCCACGGGATTTGTTGATCGGGAATTATATTAAATATTGTTGGCCTTCGTCTTCGACTTCAACGTCGACCCGCAATGTCAGTGTCGGTAACGCAGATGCTCTCGGCTGCTGCTTCCCTCACACATATCACACTCAGTAAGCATTACAGTTGTGTAACTCGCATGGCAGTTTAATGTCGGGTTAAAATGTAGTCGACTTTTATAAGGGATCAAGTGTAAACAAGTACAGCTTCGCGCAACACTACAGAAAATACCGGCGCCATTTATTTTTTACGAAAAACTGTGTCGTAGGTCATAAAAGGTCAGCCAGTTGCCGCTCATTGGCTATAAGTTTATATACGTGAAATCACCACATTGTCTGTACATATACAGCTGTACAGCTAAAACAACATTACCTGTAAATCAAAATTAGAATACTTTTAAATATGCAATTGAAATCAAAAACAAGCACCTAGATTTATATAAATAGTTAACTGAAATTATACTGGGCATAATATTTTCATATTCGATCGTGACAATTGATATAATAATCGTTACTACAAATGTACAGGTAATGCGGTATTATGAGGCACTGTACAGGCAATGCGGTAGATAGTGTTATATATATATACATATATAAATATAAGTGTGTGTGTATATATATTATTATTATGTATATATATATATATACATATACATATACATATACATAATAATAATATATATATATATACACAAAATATATAACATTGGGTAGCCAAGCCATTTTAAGTGAGTTTCCAATGACATTCCGAACTTTTGTTTTGTCCATCCTGCTTGCAAGATATGCATGATATACGAGTAGTTTATTGCCAAACGTCCCATGAATTTGGAACACCGTGAGATATATCTATCGAACATTCTAATTATCGAGACCTTTGGCGTAAACTGTTCGTCTTGCAGGAAGATGGTACAGGGAAGTATTTTTTCATGCCACTGAAAATGCACAATGTGCTCATCGTGCAAACGTCAGTACATTGTTCGATTCACTCCAAATATAATCTTTCATATAACATATTCACTGACAAACATCGCTTTAATCGAACGTCCAGTTACATCACATTGTATATACGATCATCTGCCACCTTATTATTATTATAATAAACTATATTAGCTTAAATTAATATGTTTTAAACATTATCGAAAACGCACGATCTTCCCAAATTCTTTCTGCCATCTTTATGTTAGATTAGCAAGGAGTGTCCTCTGTATGCGTCAACGAATCAAGTAACTGCGCGAATTTTGTCATTCTGATGTTTCCGCTTTCAGCAAGCAATACATGTTTTTAGACGTTCCCATTTAACCTTTTTTATGTTATGTGTATGCAATTCAGCATTGATCACAAGTTAATTGTGTTAAATAACGCATAATTCTATGGGCGGCATCCATGCCCCGCGAACGAAATTAGGATCGCAGCCAAAAATGTTAGGAACCTCTGCATTATTTTGACATTGAAAACCTGGCTAGCGGTGAAACATAAACGGGAACTGGATAAAAAATATGGTGTATACGCATATATTACATATAAATTTTATTGTTCCTTTTATAAAAACCTTCAATGTGTTTAACTACCGTCTAACAGTGAAACACAGGCGGCAAGCCATGTGATATTGGCTATATTGTGTGAACCAGCGGGGTATATTGTTACGTCTGTCAATTTGTCTTGCACGATAAAATCCACCGCATTAATATCTCGCTTGATAAAGCCGTCTAACAGTTCGACCTGAATGTTGTTGCTGTAACAATGTACTGTGCTGATTTGGGGAGTTATCCGTTTTCAGCAAGCGCAATTAATAAAACGATTTGTTCACATTTGCAACGTTATGTGTATTATTTTTTATCATAAATTAACTGTTTAAACAGATCGTTTGTCACTAAATGTTGCAAGTGTCTACTAATTTGAAGGAATTTCTACCAGTTGGACCTAATTCCCACGCGTACCAATTTACTACACGTACATATTTAATGACGTCATTAAACAAAATTACATAGAGGTTCGCAAGTTACAAATGTCTGCTAACCGAATTACTACCAGTTGGACCGAATTACCACGCGTACTTATTTAATGACGTCGTTGAACAAAACTGTATATAGGCGCGCAAGTACCAAATGCCTGCTATCCGAATTACAACGAGTTGTATATAGTTACCACGCGTACTTATTTAATGACGTCAATAAACGATATTATTTAGAAACGCGCAAGTTCCGAATCCCTGGTAATCGAATTTCTACGAGTTGGACCGAATTTCCACGTGTACTTATTTAATGACGTCATTTTCATAAAATTCCCGCCATTTTCACAAATTTTCATCAATGTTCTATCAACCAATCAAAACTCTGTGCAAGCACCGAATGTAAAAATACCTTTACCATCAGTTTGACTGATTTAGCAGAGCAGTTCCAATTTAAAAATTATTGTAAGCTATACGTAGGTTTTAGAAATATATAGGATCAGTCAGCATGTGTAATGATCTATCCATGATGAGATTGACCTATTTCATAACGTCTATGACCTATTTTTATAGTTCACCAAATAAAAGGCACGAATTTAAGCATTACGGTACGGAAACAATAACAAGTGTCTAATTCCAAGATGATCGCCCTGTTCGAAATAATCCAGGCTTTACGTTCTGCTATGATATCGTCATATGTGTATTCTACATTTCTTATACAGTACTTCAGAACAATAGGAAACCCTTGAATTTATAATGCTTTTATTATAAATTACGCCTTTTTATAACACCACATTTTAGATTCGTCGTCATTAATCAAACAAAGGCTCAGTCTTTAGGTTAAGCCTCGGTCCACGGGCCAAATGTACCGATTGGTAGCACCACCCTTTACATTGAACCTTGAAGTGAAACTGTAGGGTAACTGGAAGTAGGAAGGTTTGATAAAGTAGTGAAACTGTACTGCTTAAATTCGTGCCTCTCACTTTTTGTTATTGTAGTCCTGGAGTGAAAAATGTGAAAACGCTATGATGAAATTGTCCATGTTAAGATATTGCAATGATTGAAAAAACCTCCAAAGCTAAAACAACTGAAAACAAACTCTCGGGACGTAAATTCAAGGGAATTCCTATCTTTTAACATATTATTTAGCCCCTATCTTTTACAATGGGGACGGAATTGTGAGGGGAATTATTAAGATCGGTGGAAGCGGAACTACATTCCTATCTTTTAACATGACAAACCGGATCTACGTTCCCATCTTGCACCGATCATAATTATTTGTCCGATGATTTCTACCTAACATACTACTCGCTTTGTAATTCTGACTAATGGTTACTAGTGTGTAAATTATAAAAGCATATCACCATATTTTACTCTTAATTCCTTTACGAATGGGTTAACTATATGTTGGTGAGGAGTTTATTTTTTAGACTAATGATAATTCCATTATAATATACTTTGTGTTGAAACGGAGCCAGGTGAACATTACAAGGGGGGTAGTTTGACATTTGTTAATGAATGAAGATGTGCTTTGCTTTACTGGAGAATACACCACGGAGTTCAATATTCGTGAACATTGGGGAATTGGGACATTGGATAGGTTCAGGGTAACACAAGTGCATTTAGTTACGCAATGGTTGCAATAGCTTTTAATGGTATTATTAATTACGTGCATTGACTTGTGATCAACGTTTATATACCCATTGGGTAGATATATAATTGGATTGGCTCAGTGTTTATGACGGTTTTGTAGAAAGCTTACGTAACAAGTCTCTACGCTCTGTGACTCAATTTGCCCAACTCCAAGTGCTAATTGTGCCACTTAATAATAATAATAATTAAATCACTTATGTTGCGCGTAATTCCTTGGAAACCAAGCTCAGAGGCGCATTAAGTCAAAAGGATTGGTGTATCTCAAAATCCATAAGCAGTATTCCAGTTGTCAACTGATGTATCAAGACGCTAGGGAGATATGGTGGATAAGCAAGGTTGTAAAGATAAGTTTTTAAATGACGACGGATTTTGTAATATTTCAACTGATCTAACACTAGGAGGGAGCATACTCCAAAGAATTGGTGCAGCAACAAACAACAGATAAAGCCCTTGTCCCAATGTTAGTGTTAACTATAGGAACACAAATTAGGTCAGGACTAGATGATCGCAATGTAATGGTACAGATCTTAAATAATATAAGGTATCGTAGAGGAAGCCAATGCAAACACTTCAAAAGTGGTATTGAGCGACATAAACGAGATATTGTAACTACCCTTGCCATACAATTTTTGACACGGTTAAGTTATATAATATATTCTTGCTAGAACGGAATTGCAATGGTCAAGTCTGCTGCTAATAAACGTTGTTGATATCGTTTTTAGAAAGATAAACTAACATACATCGGCGAGTACGGCGAAGATCACGAATATGATAAAAACAGCAGCGACACGTTTGATATTTGTGTTGTCGGAAATTGAAGTTACTCTCAAAGACCACTCCTAGATTCCACACCGAGATTGCTGGCACGATATGCTTATTGAAAATACGCGTAGGGAAAAACTTCAAGTGTACAATGCTGCGTGGGTGTACCAATATTGATCAATTCAGTTTTATTTGCATTTAATTTCAATTTGCTGTCAATCACCCAGTGGAAGATATCTTGGAGGCAATCACTAAGTTGGTTAAGGGAGCGATTTGTATCCGGGGTAGTCAACGAAATGTAGATGTGATCAAAATCATCAAGATAAAGATGATTATCCAAGTTGTGTCTTTGTACAACAGACCTTAGTGACGTGGTGTAAAGAGTAAAAAGCAAAGGCCCAAGAACAGTACCATGGGGACACCAAATAAAGGTGGCAGTGTAGCCGAAATGCAGTATGAAGGTATGAAGACAACCAGCTTAGAGCTGTGTCAAATATGCCGTACCACTTTAGTAAGCGTTCAATGAGAATGTTGTGACCAATCGTGTCAAAAGCGGTAGAGGGGTACAGTAAGGTAAGTGCAGTCACACTACCATTATTAATGTTCAAGTTAATGTCATTGTGAACCTATAAGAGGGCAGTCTCTTTTGAATGAAACTGTCTATTTGCTAATAGTGACACATTAGTTAAGACATTTGTGCTAATGTGAGACCTTAGACGAATTGTTACAACCTTTTTTAGTAGTATTTTGGAAAAAAAGCTCATGTTAGAAATATGTTTATAACTGTTTAGGTGGGTGTATTTGAAATCAACATGAAAACAACCAAAACAAAGTGATGCATTGATAACAATTATTAATGTCCAATTAATGTATCGAGACAAGCTTTCAGCAGTATTGTTGGAAATGGAGGAAATGGAATTATTTGGGAGGACATGATTATTTTCCTAACTTCATCAACTGTTCCATGTTGAAATGATACAAGTAGATACTTTACTTGTGGAAAATCCACATTGATATTACTTACAGAATGACCTAGGAAAACAGAACGAATAATAATATTGAATTTATTCTTAAAGTGACCAGGGAACGAGTCATATAGAGACTTATTTGATACAGGATCAGCGAGCGATGGAGCAGGCCTTCTACGTAGAATGTTATTGATGCAGTTCCATAACTGACGCGGATTATCATACTTATTTATTACTATATTTGTATAATAATCTGTTTTAGGTTTGGCCATTTGTCTGTTACAGAAGTGACATTGCTTAGAATAGCGCGACTTGTCTAAAGGCGAGCGTGATTTGCGCCATACACCCTCGAAATACCGATGACTCCTTTTAGGTAGCATAATGTCGGAAGTCATCCATAGAGCAGGTGGCCTTTCTTACACACATTTAGATTTCATAGGTGCATGTTTGTTAAGTAATGCATTGAGTTATTGACAGTACTTTTTATAAAAGGTAGATAAATGTTCTTTTGGATCTGTGATAAGGTCATATTTAAGGATATCAGCCATTAAAGCTGTATTGTCAATCCTGTGAATGGCTCTGTAGGACACATTGTGATTCGACTCTAATGAAGTTATAGAAACATTAAAATTAGCTATGACAGTATAGTGGTCTGATAACCCATCGGAAACAGTAAGTGTTTGGATATTATTATAAGTTGAACTGGTTATCAAGAGGTCAAGCCAATGGCCATGTATATGTGTCGAAAAGGTAACATGTTGTTTCAAATCAAATGATGCCAGAATATCATAAAACGTAGTTGTAGTTGTAGAAAGTATATCCATATGAAGACTATAATCACCACAAATGCAACATTATGAACGAATGGTTGCCAGATTGTCCAACAGAACCTGAAAGTCTTCGTGAATACGCAAGCCCGAAAGTTGAACACCTTCTCCTGAGAGCTTTTGCCTGAAAAACGCACTAAATCTCCATCTATGTAGGCTGGGATTCGTAGCACTTTCTAATAAGACCATGCTGTTTCAAACCAGACGACCGCTGATGACAACATAACCCGCGATTCTCCAAAACGCCTCTGCCTGTAAAACGATCGAGTTGAAAAGTCTCCCGCCAAGATCGTCATCTTTGTTTACGAAGTAAACAAATATGTAGTGTTTACGAAGTGAACAAAGCGACTAACTTGTCACATACAATTCTACCCAAGTGCTAAATAACCATTTAAATACATATGCAAATATTATTGAAGACACCCTTTGTGGTGTTTTTGTTGTTTATAAAGGTTACATTATTGTAGGGTTTTCGAGCGAGTGAAACGAGCTCAGACGAAACATGCAACTTACCTACACTATATTCCGTTATATATATATCTCTATATAATGAAGTATATATATATATATGTGTGTGTGTGTGTGCGTGCGCGTGTGTGTGTGCGCGCGCGTGTGTGTGTGTGTGTGTGTGTGTGTGTGTGTGTGTGTGTGTGTGTGTGTGTGTGTGTGTGTGTGTGTGTGTGTGTGTGTGTGTGTGTGTGTGTGTGTGTGTGTGTGTGTGTGTTTACATACATCAGAAACATGACTGACCTAAGAAGAACCTACGCTGCACAGTGTGTAGTGTACTATCTAGTAGTATGCGAAATAACGGGATATTTTGTAGGTAAGTTGCATGTTTCGTCTGAGCTCGTTCACACACACGAAAACCCTACAATAATGTAGCCTTATATATATATATATATATATATATATATATATATATATATATATAAATATAATGAAGTATATATATATATATATGTTTGTGTGTGTGTGTGTGTGTGTGTGTGTGGGTATGTGTGAGTGTGTGTGTGTGAGTGTGTGTGTACAAACATTATGTAGCTGTTCCGTAATTATAATTAATTACGAAATAAAAACAATAACAGTTCAATTTGATTGGAGATCCTTATATTGATTCGTAAAAAATACGTAGGACATTGGCATTTAGTAACTAATTATTTTTACATATATATATATATATGTACGTATACATATATAATTTAAATCAACGTTTTGCACCTATGTCATTTAAGCGCGCCTAAATGTACGTTTGTGTAGATTTACACAGCTTTAAACTTTAATTTTGCAATCATAATTACGGTGGACAAAACATAATCCTACACCACATACCTGCAACTGTTTTCCGCAATCGGCAAACTGTCAGTCACCGATGGGTCCAGACATTTGTGTACAATATAAATGATTTCTCACTGCAGTGATGCATTGTCGTCTATATGCATACGCGCACAGACAGTTTAATACACACAACACATTCGGCATTACGTCTTCCTCCGACTAGCAGCCGTGTTGTTCATGTAACTGGAAGACAATGCATTGTGTATCGTAACCTACATGGAAAAGGAGTGGCGTAATATATGACATAGCCTCCTTTGGCCTTGAGTCGTTAATGTTTATCCTGCATAACATTATTTTAGCATGGGATACTAATGTGAGAGCAATTTCGGTTTTCCTTTGGCCTCCCTTTTCTGAACGCCTATACAAGAGAGGATAAAATACACAAATATACACTGTACACTGCTATGATAATAGTAATAATAATAAAGTACTTATTTTTATTATCCAGTTGTTTTTAAAATAACTACATCGCATTTTGAAGGTTTGCCCGCGTAAGAATATTTCGCAAGGTAGTTTTAAAATAATGTTGCACAAGCTAACACATACAGCAACACACCAATCGTTTACATTTACCTCATCTGGTGGATTGATCACCACTCTTTAGATAAAAATTCGGAGCACATAATACGTGTCATTGGCTGCTTATTCTTGTTGATTCCCGATCAAACTCAACACTGTACGGCAAGACGCAACGCATCCGGTCTATAAACCCCGCAGACTGTTCAGTAACTTTCCTGTGGAGATTAGTGTGAACAGTTGCTTACGATTTTGTCAAGTAGATTGAAAAAATGCATATTATTATACGTTTACATCCTCCTCGTCGAATTGGCACACCGTAGTCAAGTGATCTGCATTCGCTATCAAAATATGTCTCAACAAATGTTTGCCACGATTTAGTTTGAAACAAATAACAATAATAATAAAATAAAATAATAAATTTCTATAGCGCCAATATTCCCAACAACACGAGGTCAGAGGCACAATATACAAGAGTGATTGGGCAAAATCATTAACAGGGACAAGCAAGAGTCATTATCAGAGCAAGGCACGGTCGAAGGTTAGGGTGGGAATATGTTTTCAAATAACTAATTATTGAACTTTAAAAAAAAAAGTAATTTCAGATCATTTTATAGTGATAAGGATTTGATTTCAGATTTATTTTTGATGCTGCTACAGGAAAAGCATGTTTCCCAATGTTTAGTTTGGTTCTAAGAACAAACAGATAATCTGATATTCCTAGGGATATTGGAAAAACGAAGGAGACTAACTAGATAGGATGGTTTCTGTGTAGAAAGGGCATGATGTGTGAAAATGGCTAATTTTAATGGTATTCGATATTCAGTTGGAAACTGTTTAAGTAGGGGCAGTGATGGTGAGAAACGAGGGATTTTAAGTATAACACTTGCTAAACAATTCTGTTCACGTTGTAGTTTAGCTATGTTCTTTTTAGCAATATTGTTGTTTAGGAGTGAGCTACAGTAGTCAAGTTTGATGCCCTCCTTTGGTCCCGGTGACCGATATACCTTACTAAAGACGTACTTAATATGACATAATAAAAGGCAGCAGAAACTGGAACGACAGCAGAAAATAAAGTACTTCTTAGGCGCCAATATCCTCACACAATCCGAGCTCAGTGGCACACCAAAACCAAAGGATTAAGCATTCTTGTACTCGTCTAGTTTGCGAAAGTCGTCAACTAATAGCATTGGACATGCCAATAAGCTAGGGAAAGTTAGGCGATATTAAAAAGACAGTTTTCAGTTGACGGCGAAATGTAATAATATTTCTGCAGATTTAAACTGACGGGTGAACATATATATATATATATATATGTGTGTGTGTTTGTGTGTTTGTGTGTGTGTGTGCGTGCGTGCGTGTGTGTGTGTGTGTGTGTGTGTGTGTGTGTGTGTGTGTGTGTGTGTGTGTGTGTGTGTGTGTGTGTGTGTGTGTGTGTGTGTGTGTGTGTGTGTGTGTGTGTGTGTGTGTGTGTGTGTGTGTGTGTGTGTGTGTGTGTGTGTGTGTGTGTGTGTGTGTGTGTGTGAGATATATATACTTGAGTAATTGTATTCTACCTGCGATTTACCAGTCGACAAAGGTATATTCGACGAGTGAAAACAGCGATGTGTCCATAATAGGTCGGGAATCTTTCTCAAAACAAACGTACTTTTAGGGGGTGTACGAAGTGTTTCCTGGGGTAAGATGTTCTAATTTTAGAGTAACGAAAAGTATTCGATGGCACCTCAGTAGACTGTTTCAATGTGTTTTTGTTTTTGTATACATAAATTATCAAATAGAAAGAATACTGTTTTAAAAAATACTGCAGTCTTTCAAAACACTCAAAAGTATTGTTTAAGTGTTGATATATATTTAGGAAAGCTAGGCTCATTACTGGGAGACGCAGATGATGTCGCACTTCGTAAACAGCTCAGAAAGGTAGAATTTCGGAAGCTGTGGACAGTCTGGTTCAGGCGGAATCAGATTAGTTTGAAGCTACGGCTCCGCCTCCATGTATCATTTATTCTGACAATGCTGACCTACATGGGCACCTGGGGTCTGACTGAGGCGGAGTTAAACGACTGGATTCATACCATCGCCGTCATTTGCGTCAGATAATAGGTGTTCATTACCGACAAAATATTACTACAGAAACCTTATATCGTCGATGTCAGTGCGAGCCGATCAGCCGGTTGGTCCGAAAAGCCTGTTGGCGCCTCTTTGGACACGTGCTACGTTTGCCAAGGAACGTCGCTCCCCGGCTTGCCACTGGCGAATACTTCAAGCCGAACAGTGGGGCTTTCGTGGGCGACCTCGGGTGACATTGCGAACGATGCTAAACGAGGACTTGAACAAAGTTGACTTGCAACTGCGCAGTTCCGGAGACAACAAAAAGCTGCGTACTCCCAACTGCGTCGAATGTCACGAACTGACGAAGCGGATCATTGAAATGTCATCAGCGAATCTGACATCGTTCGAAACGCGATCATCGATCAACTTTGCTGTGCCCGGAAACATATCAATTCAATTTGTGACTTGACCTACTAATGTATTCCTGTGACAAAAAACACGTAAATACGATTAGCGTAATGACATGACTACTGTACAAAGATTACTGTCAACGCGATTGTTTGACTGCATAATGTGTATTCTAGTTTATGAATGTTTGTGTTCAGTGCAATCCAGCGTTAGCAGAAGAGCGAATAAAACAAGGCAGTCGGAAATGAGACGACGGTTGCTGGTCATCAACGCAGCTAGTGAATTTTTCCAGACCACAAAGTGCACATAAAATAGCTATGATGGCGAACCTATCTTAGGCCATGATTTATTTTAATAATCTGCACTTGCGTTTACCATAAAATGGACTTTGATGTGTACAAAGTTATAAAAAAAAACTACTTCGTGAGTTTCTGGATGTTCCGTATTTTTTTGTTTAAGTCCAGTCGGTTTTCGTGGGCTCTTGCGGTCATTGGTCTGAATTAGCATTCTGACGTCAGTCCACTACTCTCAGAGTATCTCTTACGATTGCACTGTGTTACGTATGTCTTCATAAATAACCTAGACTTACGGTAATAATAATAATAATGGAATCAATAGCGCCAATGTCCTCCGAAAATCCGAGTTCAGGGGCACAACACACAATAGAATTAAGCGTTCTCATTATCAAATACGGAGAAAAAGTCGGCACCATATGGATGAAATTGCTACGAAGCTAAGGAGGATATGCAGTATTAAAAATATAGGTTTCTAGATGATGGCGAAATGAAGCTATAGTTCTCAATGAGTTAACACCAATAAGGAGTAAGCTCCACAAAGTTGCTGCAGCAACCGAAAAGGCTCGAGTTTCAGCATTCTTCTGAACTATGGGGATACAAATTAGATCAGAGTCTGCCGAACGAAGGTAAGCATATAATATAGATATGCAAGTTGTTTGGATGATTGGTTTTGATAAGTACAGGTCTTTAAAATAATGCGATATCGCACAGGTAGCTAATGCAGTGATTTTAGGAGTGGTTCTGAGGGAGACAAACGAGAACATCGGCTTGCTACACTTACCAAATTTTTTTTTGAAACGTTGAAGTTGTATAATGTGCTTGCTAGCGACATTGTAAAGGAGGGAATTGCAATAGTCAAGTCTGCTGCTAACAAGAGCTGTCGCAAAACTTTTAGCAACAGAACATCACACATACCGGCGAACACGGGATGATCACGGATATGACAACAACAGCATCACACGTTTCAGATATGTGTTGTCTAAATTTGAAATTATTATCAATGATTACTCCTAGACTCTGCGCCGAAGTTACTGGTGAGATATGCTGACTCAAAATATGCGTTGGGAAACCACGCTGCATTGGATTGCCAATAATGATAAATGTAGTCTTATTTCCAGTTAACTTTAATTTGCTGTCAGTGATCCAGTGGAAGATATCTTGGAGGCATTCACTAAGCTCGATCAAGGAGCGATTTGGATCCGGGGTACCCAAAGAAATGTTGAATATCATAAAACGTAGTTGTAGTTGTAGAAAGTATATCCATATGAAGACTATAATCACCAAAAATGCAAAATTATAAACGAATGGTTGCCAGATTGTCCAACAGAACCGGAAAGTCTTCGTGAATACGCAAGCCCGAAAGTTGAACACCTTCTCCTCAGAGCTTTTGCCTGAAAAACGCATTAAATCTCCATTTATGTAGGTTGAGATTCGTAGCACTTTCTAATAAGACCATGCTGTTTCAAACCAGAAGACCGCTGATGACAACATAACCCACGATTCTCCAAAACGCCTCTGCCTGTAAAGCGATCGAGTTGAAAAGTCTCCCGCCAAGATCGTCATCTTTGTTTACAAAGTAAAAAAAGACGTAGTGTTTACGAATTGAACAAAGCGACTAATTTGTCACATACAATTCTACCCAAGTGCTAAATAACCATTTAAATACATATGCAAATATTATTGAAGACACCCTTTGTGGTGTTTTTGTTGTTTATAAAGGTTACATTATTGTAGGGTTTTCGAGCGAGTGAAACGAGCACAGACGAAATATGCAACTTACCTACACAATATTCCGTTATATATATATATATATATCTATATAATGAAGTATATATATATATATGTGTGTGTGTGTGTCAGTGTGTGTGTGTGCGTGTGTGTGTGTGTGTGTGTGTGTGTGTGTGTGTGTGTGTGTGTGTGTGTGTGTGTGTGTGTGTGTGTGTGTGTGTGTGTGTGTGTGTGTGTGTGTGTTTACATACATCAGAAACATGACTGACTTAAGAAGAACCTACGCTGCACAGTGTCTAGTGTACTTGCTAGAAGTGTGCGAAATAACGGGATATTTTGTAGGTAAGTTGCATGTTTCGTCTGAGCTCGTTCACACACACGAAAACCCTACAATAATGTAGCCTTATATATATATATATATATGTATATATATATATATATATGTATCTAAATATAATGAAGTATATATATATATATATGTTTGTGTGTGTGTGTGTGTGTGTGTGTGTGGGTGTGTGTGAGTGTGTGTGTGTGAGTGTGTGTGTACAAACATTATGTAGCTGTTCCGTAATTATAATTAATTACGAAATAAAAACAATAACAGTTCAATTTGATTGGAGATCCTTATATTGATTCGTAAAAAAATACGTAAGACATTGGCATTTAGTAACTAATTATTTTTTACATATATATATATGTACGTATACATATATAATTTAAATCAACGTTTTGCACCTATGTCATTTAAGCGCGCCTAAATGTACGTTTGTGTAGATTTACACAGCTTTAAACTTTAATTTTGCAATCATAATTACGGTGGACAAAACATAATCCTACACCACATACCTGCAACTGTTTTCCGCAATCGGCAAACTGTCAGTCACCGATGGGTCCAGACATTTGTGTACAATATAAATGATTTCTCACTGCAGTGATGCATTGTCGTCTATATGCATACGCGCACAGACAGTTTAATACACACAACACATTCGGCATTACGTCTTCCTCCGACTAGCAGCCGTGTTTTTCATGTAACTGGAAGACAATGCATTGTGTATCGTAACCTACATGGAAAAGGAGTGGCGTAATATATGACATGGCCTCCTTTGGCCTTGAGTCGTTAATGTTTATCCTGCATAACATTATTTTAGCATGGGATACTAATGTGAGAGCAATTTCGGTTTTCCTTTGGCCTCCCCTTTCTGAACGCCTATACAAGAGAGGATAAAATACACAAATATACACTGTACACTGCTATGATAATAGTAATAATAATAAAGTACTTATTTTTATTATCCAGTTGTTTTTAAAATAACTACATCGCATTTTGAAGGTTTGCCCGCGTAAGAATATTTCGCAAGGTAGTTTTAAAATAATGTTGCACAAGCAAACACATACAGCAACACACCAATCGTTTACATTTACCTCATCTGGTGGATTGATCACCACTCTTTAGATACAAATTCGGAGCACATAATACGTGTCATTGTCTGCTTATTCTTGTTGATTCCCGATCAAACTCAACACTGTACGGCAAGACGCAACGCATCCGGTGTATAAACCCCGCAGACTGTTCAGTAACTTTCCTGTGGAGATTAGTGTGAACAGTTGCTTACGATTTTGTCAAGTAGATTGAAAAAATGCATATTATTATACGTTTACATCCTCCTCGTCGAATTGGCACACCGTAGTCAAGTGATCTGCATTCGCTATCAAAATATGTCTCAACAAATGTTTGCCACGATTTAGTTTGAAACAAATAACAATAATAATAAAATAAAATAATAAATTTCTATAGCGCCAATATTCCCAACAACACGAGGTCAGAGGCACAATATACAAGAGTGACTGGGCAAAATCATTAATAGGGACAAGCAAGAGTCATTATCAGAGCAAGGCACTGTCGAAGGTTAGGTGGGAATATGTTTTCAAATAACTAATTATTGAACTTTTTTAAGAAAAGTAATTTCAGATCATTTCATAGTGATAAGGAGTTGATTTCAGATTTATTTTTGATGCTGCTACAGGAAAAGCATGTTTCCCAATGTTTAGTTTGGTTCTAAGAACAAACAGATAATCTGATATTCCTAGGGATATTGGAAAAACGAAGGAGACTAACCAGATAGGATGGTTTCTGTGTAGAAAGGGCATGATGTGTGAAAATGGCTAATTTTAATGGTATTCGATATTCAGTTGGAAACTGTTTAAGTAGGGGCAGTGATGGTGAGAAACGAGGGATTTTAAGTATAACACTTGCTAAACAATTCTGTTCACGTTGTAGTTTAGCTATGTTCTTTTTAGCAATATTGTTGTTTAGGAGTGAGCAACAGTAGTCAAGTTTGATGCCCTCCTTTGGTCCCGGTGACCGATATACCTTACTAAAGACGTACTTAATATGACATAATAAAAGGCAGCAGAAACTGGAACGACAGCAGAAAATAAAGTACTTCTTAGGCGCCAATATCCTCACACAATCCGAGCTCAGTGGCACACCAAAACCAAAGGATTAAGCATTCTTGTACTCGTCTAGTTTGCGAAAGTCGTCAACTAATAGCATTGGACATGCCAATATGCTAGGGAAAGTTAGGCGATATTAAAAAGACAGTTTTCAGTTGACGGCGAAATGTAATAATATTTCTGCAGATTTAAACTGACGGGTGAACATATATATATATATATGTGTGTGTTTGTGTGTTTGTGTGTTTGTGTGTTTGTGTGTTTGTGTGTGTGTGTGTGTGTGTGTGTGTGTGTGTGTGTGTGTGTGTGTGTGTGTGTGTGTGTGTGTGTGTGTGTGTGTGTGTGTGTGTGTGTGTGATATATATATATACTTAAGTAATTGTATTCTACCTGCGATTTACCAGTCGACAAAGGTATATTCGACGAGTGAAAACAGCGATGTGTCCATAATAGGTCGGGAATCTTTCTCAAAACAAACGTACTTTTAGGGGGTGTACGAAGTGTTTCCTGGGGTAAGATGTTCTAATTTTAGAGTAACGAAAAATATTGGATGGCACCTCAGTAGACTGTTTCAATGGGGTTTTGTTTTTGTATACATAAATTATCAAATAGAAAGAATACTGTTTTAAAAAATACTGCAGTCTTTCAAAACACTCAAAAGTATTGTTTATGTGTTGATATATATTTAGAAAAGCTAGGCTCATTACTGGGAGACGCAGATGATGTCGCACTTCGTAAACAGCTCAGAAAGGTAGAATTTCGGAAGCTGTAGACAGTCTGGTTCAGGCGGAATCAGATTAGTTTGAAGCTACGCCTCCGCCTCTATGTATCATTTATTCTGACAATGCTGACCTACATGGGCACCTGGGGTCTGACTGAGGCGGAGTTAAACGACTGGATTCATACCATCGCCGTCATTTGCGTCAGATAATAGGTGTTCATTACCGACAAAATATTACTACAGAAACCTTACATCGTCGATGTCAGTGCGAGCCGATCAGCCGGTTGGTCCGAAAAGCCTGGTGGAGCCTCTTTGGACACGTGCTACGTTTGCCAACGAACGTCGCTCCCCGGCTTGCCACTGGCGAATACTTCAAGCCGAACAGTTCGGCTTTCGTGGGCGACCTCGGGTGACATTGCGAACGATGCTAAACGAGGACTTGAACAAAGTTGACTTGCAACTGCGCAGTTCCGGAGACAACAAAAAGCTGCGTACTCCCAACTGCGTCGAATGTCACGAACTGACGAAGCGGATCATTGAAATGTCATCAGCGAATCTTACATCGTTTAAAACGCGATCATCGATCAACTTTGCTGTGCCCGGAAACATATCAATTGAATTTGTGACTTGACCTACTAATGTATTCCTGTGATAAAAAACTCGTAAATATGATTAGCGTGATGACATGACTACTGTACAAAGCTTACTGTCAACGCGATTGTTTGACTGCATAATGTGTATTCTAGTTTATGAATGTTTGTGTTCAGTGCAATCCAGCGTTAGCAGAAGAGCGAATAAAACAAGGCAGTCTGAAATGAGACGACGGTTGCTGGTCATCAACGCAGCTAGTGAATTTTTCCAGACCACAAAGTGCACATAAAATAGCTATGATGGCGAACCTATCTTAGGCCATGATTTATTTTAATAATCTGCACTTGTGTTTACCATAAAATGGACTTTGATGTGTACAAAGTTATAAAAAAAACCTACTTCGTGAGTTTCTGGATGTTCCGTAATTTTTTTTTTAAGTCCAGTCGGTTTTCGTGGGCTCTTGCGGTCATTGGTCTGAATTAGCATTCTGACGTCAGTCAACTACTCTCAGAGTATCTCTTACGATTGCACTGTGTTACGTATGTCTTCATAAAACAACCTAGACTTACGGTAATAATAATAACAATAATAATGGAATCAATAGCGCCAATGTCCTCCGAAAATCCGAGTTCAGGGGCACAACACACAATAGAATTAAGCGTTCTCATTATCAAATACGGAGAAAAAGTCGGCACCATATGGATGAAATTGCTACGAAGCTAAGGAGGATATGCAGTATTAAAAAGATAGGTTTCTAGATGATGGCGAAATGAAGCTATAGTTCTCAATGAGTTAACACCAATAAGGAGTAAGTTCCACAAAGTTGCTGCAGCAACCGAAAAGGCTCGAGTTTCAGCATTCTTCTGAACTATGGGGATACAAATTAGATCAGAGTCTGCCGAACGAAGGTAACCATATAATATAGATATGCAAGTTGTTTGGATGATTGGTTTTGATAAGTACAGGTCTTTAAAATAATGCGATATCGCACATGTAGCCAATGCAGTGATTTTAGGAGTGGTCCTGAGGGAGACAAACGAGAACATCGGCTTGCTACACTTACCAAAATTTTTTTTGAAACGTTGAAGTTGTATAATGTGCTTGCTAGCGACATTGTAAAGGAGGGAATTGCAATAGTCAAGTCTGCTGCTAACAAGAGCTGTCGCAAAACTTTTAGCAACAGAACATCACACATACCGGCGAACACGGGATGATCACGGATATGACAACAACAGCATCACACGTTTCAGATATGTGTTGTCTAAATTTGAAATTATTATCAATGATTACTCCTAGACTCTGCGCCGAAGTTACTGGTGAGATATGCTGACTCAAAATATGCGTTGGGAAACCACGCTGCATTGGATTGCCAATAATGATAAATGTAGTCTTATTTCCAGTTAACTTTAATTTGCTGTCAGTGATCCAGTGGAAGATATCTTGGAGGCATTCACTAAGCTCGATCAAGGAGCGATTTGGATCCGGGGTACCCAAAGAAATGTTGAATATCATAAAACGTAGTTGTAGTTGTAGAAAGTATATCCATATGAAGACTATAATCACAAAAAATGCAAAATTATAAACGAATGGTTGCCAGATTGTCCAACAGAACCTGAAAGTCTTCGTGAATACGCAAGCCCGAAAGTTGAACACCTTCTCCTGAAAGCTTTTGCCTGAAAAACGCATTAAATCTCCATCTATGTAGGCTGAGATTCGTAGCACTTTCTAATAAGACCATGCTGTTTCAAACCAGACGACCGCTGATGACAACATAACCCGCGATTCTCCAAAACGCCTCTGCCTGTAAAACGATCGAGTTGAAAAGTCTCCCGCCAAGATCGTCATCTTTGTTTACGAAGTAAACAAAGATGTAGTGTTTACGAAGTGAACAAAGCGACTAATTTGTCACATACAATTCTACCCAAGTGCTAAATAACCATTTAAATACATATGCAAATATTATTGAAGACACCCTTTGTGGTGTTTTTGTTGTTTATAAAAGTTAGATTATTGTAGGGTTTTCGAGCGAGTGAAACGAGCTCAGACGAAACATGCAACTTACCTACACTATATTCCGTTATATATATATCTCTATATAATGAAGTATATATATATATATGTGTGTGTGTGTGTGCGTGCGCGTGTGTGTGTGCGCGCGCGTGTGTGTGTGTGTGTGTGTGTGTGTGTGTGTGTGTGTGTGTGTGTGTGTGTGTGTGTGTGTGTGTGTGTGTGTGTGTGTGTGTGTGTGTGTGTGTGTGTGTGTGTGTGTGTGTTTACATACATCAGAAACATGACTGACCTAAGAAGAACCTACGCTGCACAGTGTCTAGTGTACTTGCTAGAAGTGTGCGAAATAACGGGATATTTTGTAGGTAAGTTGCATGTTTCGTCTGAGCTCGTTCACACACACGAAAACCCTACAATAATGTAGCCTTATATATATATATATATATGTATATATATATATATATATGTATCTAAATATAATGAAGTATATATATATATATATGTTTGTGTGTGTGTGTGTGTGTGTGTGTGTGGGTATGTGTGAGTGTGTGTGTGTGAGTGTGTGTGTACAAACATTATGTAGCTGTTCCGTAATTATAATTAATTACGAAATAAAAACAATAACAGTTCAATTTGATTGGAGATCCTTATATTGATTCGTAAAAAATACGTAGGACATTGGCATTTAGTAAATAATTATTTTTATATATATATATGTTTTTGTCCACCGTAAGTATGATTGCAAAATTAAAGTTTAAAGCTGTGTAAATCTACACAAACGTACATTTAGACGCGCTTAAATGACATAGGTGCAAAACGTTGATTTAGACGCGCTTAAATGACATAGGTGCAAAACGTTGATTTTAAATGATATGTATACGTGCTTACGCCGCCATATATATATATGCCGTATCATATGCCACGTAATGCATATATCATTTAAATCATTTGCAAGCATTAATTATGCGTTTGTGAGATTTACAATACGATGATTACACCATTCATCTGCAACTGTTTTCCGCAATCGGCAAACTGTCAGTCACCGATGGGTCCAGACATTTGTGTACAATATAAATGATTTCTCACTGCAGTGATGCATTGTCGTCTATATGCATACGCGCACAGACAGTTTAATACACACAACACATTCGGCATTACGTCTTCCTCCGACTAGCAGCCGTGTTTTTCATGTAACTGGAAGACAATGCATTGTGTATCGTAACCTACATGGAAAAGGAGTGGCGTAATATATGACATGGCCTCCTTTGGCCTTGAGTCGTTAATGTTTATCCTGCATAACATTATTTTAGCATGGGATACTAATGTGAGAGCAATTTCGGTTTTCCTTTGGCCTCCCCTTTCTGAACGCCTATACAAGAGAGGATAAAATACACAAATATACACTGTACACTGCTATGATAATAGTAATAATAATAAAGTACTTATTTTTATTATCCAGTTGTTTTTAAAATAACTACATCGCATTTTGAAGGTTTGCCCGCGTAAGAATATTTCGCAAGGTAGTTTTAAAATAATGTTGCACAAGCTAACACATACAGCAACACACCAATCGTTTACATTTACCTCATCTGGTGGATTGATCACCACTCTTTAAATAAAAATTCGGAGCACATAATACGTGTCATTGTCTGCTTATTCTTGTTGATTCCCGATCAAACTCAACACTGTACGGCAAGACGCAACGCATCCGGTGTATAAACCCCGCAGACTGTTCAGTAACTTTCCTGTGGAGATTAGTGTGAACAGTTGCTTACGATTTTGTCAAGTAGATTGAAAAAATGCATATTATTATACGTTTACATCCTCCTCGTCGAATTGGCACACCGTAGTCAAGTGATCTGCATTCGCTATCAAAATATGTCTCAACAAATGTTTGCCACGATTTAGTTTGAAACAAATAACAATAATAAAAAAATAAAATAATAAATTTCTATAGCGCCAATATTCCCAACAACACGAGGTCAGAGGCACAATATACAAGAGTGATTGGGCAAAATCATTAACAGGGACAAGCAAGAGTCATTATCAGAGCAAGGCACGGTCGAAGGTTAGGGTGGGAATATGTTTTCAAATAACTAATTATTGAACTTTTTTAAGAAAAGTAATTTCAGATCATTTTATAGTGATAAGGAGTTGATTTCAGATTTATTTTTGATGCTGCTACAGGAAAAGCATGTTTCCCAATGTTTAGTTTGGTTCTAAGAACAAACAGATAATCTGATATTCCTAGGGATATTGGAAAAACGAAGGAGACTAACCAGATAGGATGGTTTCTGTGGAGAAAGGGCATGATGTGTGAAAATGGCTAATTTTAATGGTATTCGATATTCAGTTGGACACTGTTTAAGTAGGGGCAGTGATGGTGAGAAACGAGGGATTTTAAGTATAACACTTGCTAAACAATTCTGTTCACGTTGTAGTTTAGCTATGTTCTTTTTAGCAATATTGTTGTTTAGGAGTGAGCTACAGTAGTCAAGTTTGATGCCCTCCTTTGGTCCCGGTGACCGATATACCTTACTAAAGACGTACTTAATATGACATAATAAAAGACAGCAGAAACTGGAACGACAGCAGAAAATAAAGTACTTCTTAGGCGCCAATATCCTCACACAATCCGAGCTCAGTGGCACACCAACACCAAAGGATTAAGCATTCTTGTACTCGTCTAGTATGCGAAAATCGTCAACTAATAGCATTGGACATGCCAATAAGCTAGGGAGGATAGGCGATATTAAAAAGACAGTTTTCAGTTGACGGCGAAATGTAATAATATTTCTGCAGATTTAAACTGACGGGTGAACATATATATATATATATGTGTGTGTGTGTGTGTGTGTGTGTGTGTGTGTGTGTTGTGTGTGTGTGTGTGTGTGTGTGTGTGTGTGTGCGTGTGTGTGTGTGTGTGTGTGTGTGTGTGTGTGTGTGTGTGTGTGTGTGTGTGTGTGTGTGTGTGTGATATATATATATACTTAAGTAATTGTATTCTACCTGCGATTTACCAGTCGACAAAGGTATATTCGACGAGTGAAAACAGCGATGTGTCCATAATAGGTCGGGGATCTTTCTCAAAACAAACGTACTTTTAGGGGGTGTACGAAGTGTTTCTTGGGGTAAGATGTTCTAATTTTAGAGTAACGAAAAATATTGGATGGCACCTCAGTAGACTGTTTCAATGGGGTTTTTTTTGTATACATAAATTATCAAATAGAAAGAATACTGTTTTAAAAAATACTGCAGTCTTTCAAAACACTCAAAAGTATTGTTTATGTGTTGATATATATTTAGAAAAGCTAGGCTCATTACTGGGAGACGCAGATGATGTCGCACTTCGTAAACAGCTCAGAAAGGTAGAATTTCGGAAGCTGTAGACAGTCTGGTTCAGGCGGAATCAGATTAGTTTGAAGCTACGCCTCCGCCTCTATGTATCATTTATTCTGACAATGCTGACCTACATGGGCACCTGGGGTCTGACTGAGGCGGAGTTAAACGACTGGATTCATACCATCGCCGTCATTTGCGTCAGATAATAGGTGTTCATTACCGACAAAATATTACTACAGAAACCTTACATCGTCGATGTCAGTGCGAGCCGATCAGCCGGTTGGTCCGAAAAGCCTGGTGGCGCCTCTTTGGACACGTGCTACGTTTGCCAACGAACGTCGCTCCCCGGCTTGCCACTGGCGAATACTTCAAGCCGAACAGTTCGGCTTTCGTGGGCGACCTCGGGTGACATTGCGAACGATGCTAAACGAGGACTTGAACAAAGTTGACTTGCAACTGCGCAGTTCCGGAGACAACAAAAAGCTGCGTACTCCCAACTGCGTCGAATGTCACGAACTGACGAAGCGGATCATTGAAATGTCATCAGCGAATCTTACATCGTTTGAAACGCGATCATCGATCAACTTTGCTGTGCCCGGAAACATATCAATTGAATTTGTGACTTGACCTACTAATGTATTCCTGTGACAAAAAACTCGTAAATACGACATTATGCAGTCAACGCGATTGTTTGACTGCATAATGTGTATTCTAGTTTATGAATGTTTGTGTTCAGTGCAATCCAGCGTTAGCAGAAGAGCGAATAAAACAAGGCAGTCGGAAATGAGACGAAGGTTGCTGGTCATCAACGCAGCTAGTGAATTTTTCCAGACCACAAAGTGCACATAAAATAGCTATGATGGCGAACCTATCTTAGGCCATGATTTATTTTAATAATCTGCACTTGCGTTTACCATAAAATGGACTTTGATGTGTACAAAGTTAAAAAAAAAACATACTTCGTGAGTTTCTGGATGTTCCGTATTTTTTTGTTTAAGTCCAGTCGGTTTTCGTGGGCTCTTGCGGTCATTGGTCTGAATTAGCATTCTGACGTCAGTCCACTACTCTCAGAGTATCTCTTACGATTGCACTGTGTTACGTATGTCTTCATAAAACAACCTAGACTTACGGTAATAATAATAATAATGGAATCAATAGCGCCAATGTCCTCCGAAAATCCGAGTTCAGGGGCACAACACACAATAGAATTAAGCGTTCTCATTATCAAATACGGAGAAAAAGTCGGCACCATATGGATGAAATTGCTACGAAGCTAAGGAGGATATGCAGTATTAAAAAGATAGGTTTCTAGATGATGGCGAAATGAAGCTATAGTTCTCAATGAGTTAACACCAATAAGGAGTAAGTTCCACAAAGTTGCTGCAGCAACCGAAAAGGCTCGAGTTTCAGCATTCTTCTGAACTATGGGGATACAAATTAGATCAGAGTCTGCCGAACGAAGGTAAGCATATAATATAGATATGCAAGTTGTTTGGATGATTGGTTTTGATAAGTACAGGTCTTTAAAATAATGCGATATCGCACAGGTAGCCAATGCAGTGATTTTAGGAGTGGTCCTGAGCGAGACAAACGAGAACATCGGCTTGCTACACTTACCAAATTTTTTTTGGAAACGTTGAAGTTGTATAATGTGCTTGCTAGCGACATTGTAAAGGAGGGAATTGCAATAGTCAAGTCTGCTGCTAACAAGAGCTGTCGCAAAACTTTTAGCAACAGAACATCACACATACCGGCGAACACGGGATGATCACGGATATGACAACAACAGCATCACACGTTTCAGATATGTGTTGTCTAAATTTGAAATTATTATCAATGATTACTCCTAGACTCTGCGCCGAAGTTACTGGTGAGATATGCTGACTCAAAATATGCGTTTGGAAACCACGCTGCATTGGATTGCCAATAATGATAAATGTAGTCTTATTTCCAGTTAACTTTAATTTGCTGTCAGTGATCCAGTGGAAGATATCTTGGAGGCATTCACTAAGCTCGATCAAGGAGCGATTTGGATCCGGGGTACCCAAAGAAATGTTGATCTGCGTATCATCAGCATACAGATGATGATCCCAATTATGACGTTAGATAGCATAACATAGTGGCGTGATGTAGATTGTGAACAACAATAGTCCAAGAACATTATTTTGACAGTGACTGTCCCTTCTTTATGTTGTATATATATGTACTAAATAATTACTTGGTGATTTGTACCCAACAAGCATTTGTTGCCATAAACACTGCACATACCCATGTAATCCTAATAGTGCTAGAACGTACATTTTCCAGACGACACTTGCAACACAGCATACATTAATTTATGCCTTAAACATATTCATTTAATTGTAATATCACAATACCACTATAAATACAACGTGACTACAACACTTTATACTAACGTATGCAATCTACGCTGAATCACCCAAATATTACAGAGAACATTTGACAAACAATTACGATCCATTTTTGTACCAGCACAGCACACTAAAATAAAATGTAATTTTCAAAATGCCCCTAAACGATTACATATTATACCACACATTGTTGCTTCGAATATGAGACGACGTGTACATTGGGATGACATTAGTTGTTAGGTAATACTTCAAGGCATAACAGTTGTTTGTGTTGATACAGAATATATTAAAACCTGTTGCGAAAGATTCAGACCTTTTCGGTGTCATAAGTTTGACCGAATAATGGATTTTCATGGAAATATACATAAAATGCTCATACGGTGGCAAAATGTATAGGCTACAATGCTGTATCCGTATTTTGGCACACGAGTTTATACTAATTTGGTTGGCAAACATTTGTCAGGGCAATCATAAATAGTAAAGAGGAACTGGAATTTAAAACAAAAATTAGAAAAACATATTATGCCATTTAATTATAGTACAACTCAGGACTAAGAATGCGTTGTTCCTCTGAAAGCGACTCATACAACTCATTTGATGCGATGGGTTTTAAATAGTGATTTATTTGCTTGTTTCCCACTTCACTGTGTTCGTACTGGACCCAGGACTAGGTGTATGATTACAGCCTGATTGCGGATACAGAAACAGTTCATCGAAGTAACTGTATTCCCCAGGGCCGTCTACGTCCGGTGTAATTGGCGTATTCTCCGCAAGCGATTTATTTGTCAGGTATGTTGGCCTTCTCGCACACTCGTTACATGTTGGTGTGAACCTGCGTGAAATGCAGAAACGGCTACGTGTTTACAATACATACGCTTGACGTTATCTTCGCAGTATACAACATGTTATACAACTAGATCGCTGTGACAATATAAAAGTTCAATCGAAGAACGTAGAATAGTTTAATATAAATTTGCTTAAATTAAATGAAAATGATACATATAGTAACTTTTTGACACCATAATATCACACAGCCTTTACCCGCAAATTACTCTTCCTACTAGATTTACTAGAACAAATGGTACTTTAATAGAAAATTTATTTTGTAAACTTAATAAATCTATATTGGAGAGTACTGCACGGATTGTAATCAAATAATTTTCTGATCATCAGCCGTATTTTATATTCATCAACGTCTCATTGAAGACTGAACCTCCACCTAAATATGTTAAAATAAATATACTAAATAAAGAGGCAATGCATAAGGTTAAACACGAAATTAAATCAAATGAGATATACAAAAAGCTAAATAAAAACATAAATGCAGGCACAAATTTAAATTATGATATAATCTACGAAAACATTTTATGGGCAAAAATTAAGCATATGCAAAATAAGCTGGTGAAATTTAATAAATATATACATAAAAGATCAATGCGGATTACACAAGGATTGCTAAAATCTATTAAATATCGAGACAAACTCTATAAACAATTAAAATTGACACAACCAAATTCGACAAGCTATGAAGCTATTCATATTAATCTAAAAACTTATAATACGGTACAAAAACAGATGTGGATGTGATGGCATTTCTTCAAAATTGCTCAAGATAATTGAGCCAGCAATTATGAAATCATTAAAGCTGTTAGTAAACCAAGTTTTAAAATCCGGGATATTCCCAGACAAACTAAAAATTGCAAAAGTTATTCCTATATTTAAGAAAGACGATCCATCTTTATTTGAAAACTACATACCAATTTCCCTTCTTCCTACAATTTCTAAAGTATTAGAGAAATTAATTTGTATTCAATTATATTCATATTTCAATGATATGAAGCTTTTATTTGATAATCAGTATGGTTTTAGAGCTAAATATTTAACGGAATTTGCTGCGCTTGAGCTAATAGATAGAATTATAACTGAAATGGATAATAATGATGAACCAATTAATGTATTTATTGACTTTTCTAAGGCTTTTGATACTAATGACCATAACATTTTACTTAACAAATCAACTTTGCAGTTATTAACAAGTTACTTACAAAACAGGAAACTATACAATGAAATTGAACAAATAAATTCAGACATATTACCTATAACAATCGGCGTCCCACAAGGTTCAATCCTTGGACCACTATTATTTATCACTTACATAAATGATTTCTCACAAGCTAGTCAATTATTCAATTTCGTCATGTACGCTGATGACACCACATTATATATCTCTTTAACATTTCTTAACAACAACAACACACGCAATAAAAGTACATAATCCTTAATAAATGAAGAACTTTTTAAAGTTAATGAATGGCTAAACATCAATAAATTATCTTTAAATAAAAGCAAATCAAAATACATGATTTTTCATATGCTTAATAAACGCACGCAGACTCTTACGCTTAAAATAGATAATATAAATATTGAAAGAGTAGACGAACTTAACTTTCTAGGATTGACTTTAGACACTAACCTAAATTGGAAAAAACACACTGAGAAAATTTAAAATAAGTGCTCCAAAACAATTGGCATAATAAACAGATTAAAATATGTATTATCTTTAGCTATCAAAATGTTGTTATATATCACATTAATATTGTTTAATATCAATTATTGTATCATGGTTTGGGGATACCAAATAAATATAATTATAAAAAAAAAAAAAAGTGCGAATAATAACCTAAAATAAATACAACTCACACACGGAACCACTTAAAAAAACTTAAACTACTAAAAGTAGAAGACATATTAAAGTTACATGAATTAAAATTTAACTTTAAATATATTCATAAAATGTTACCTCCTTATTTACTTCACTGGCAAATTATCCCAAGTGTAAGCATACATAATTATAATACTCGTGAAAAAAATTGTATACATACTTTTAGAACTAAGCATGAATTTGCAATGAAATGTCTCAAATACAGCCTACCACATGCTATAAATGACACCCCCGATATAGCCAAAGACAAAATATATACTCACAGTTTGCGAGGCTTCTCATTTTATATAAAAAACATACTTGTTACACAAATATAATGATTTATGCAATCTATCAAATTGCTACACGTGTTAACAAAACCATTATATACAATACATTTGATGCTAGTTTCAGGCAACCAGCACACAAACAAACTTACATTCTCAAATAAAACAAGCACTCACAAAAAAACATACATGAGAGGACCATATAAATTATCACGTAAATAGGGTGGCTCCTACGATAGCGACAATTGTGTCTTAATAGGAGTCACCGACCCGGATTGAATAAGCTATTATGATTAATGTTTATGGTACATCAATACCATAATAGCTGTACATGCGTTTGTATGTATTTTTCAAATAGTATGTTGAACATATAATGATATACGTATATGTATGCCTGCATAATGTTTATATTTGTTGTTTTTACTGCATAAGTGATGTTCAGAAACCAATAATTGTGTATCTGCATGAGGTCAAATATACGTTATGTTATGTTATGTTATGGTAATAAAACTGTTGTTAAAATTGGGACGTTTGTAAGATAAAATTTATTTACAGTTCTTCATTTGCAATGATCTGTCATCATGACTAAGCTACAAGTATGATAATAGCTATACATACATGTACATGTATATGGCTACTACTGACAAGAAACATACAAAAGCTTTGCAAAATGGCATGCAGTAATCACGAATGAATCTTTTAAAAGTATAAAATTCAAAGTTGAAAGTAAGAAGTACTCAATTATCAATTTGTTGAAACACAATGAAACACAATTTGAGAGCACTTTTTTTGTAACGACAGGTTTCAATTGGACATTCACAATGTGTATAATCAAACCAAAACCAACGGTATATGAAAGGGACGCCATTTGCATTACATTGTCATAGAAAAGTTTAGTCCCGCCATTCTCTCTCATCCTTCTGTTCTATTTCCTCTGTACTGTCACCGTCTTCCCCATTATCATATCTAGCGTCATATTCATGCTCATCATGGTTGGTGAACGGGTTGAGGCAACACAGAAGCAATACGGTGTGCAGGAGCATCCTGCAGAATGACTGCTACATGCATGATTGTTGCAAGCTTTCCATACATCCATACATTGACAGTTGACGACGTCCATGAGGACAGGGGAGTTGCTGGTCCTCTTGCGATGCAAGGAGTTGGCACTCCCCCTGCACCAGTGACAAACCCCCATCCATAATCACCGATATCAACCACGGGAGGAGTCTGTTGATCTGCTGCCTTCCAGGGCATGACTTGATAGTGAACTCGCAGGATGTGGTAGAACAGATTAGCGTCTGTCGGAGGAAGAGTCTTGAGAGTCCAGCTTTATTTCTTGTCCTTGCTTGTGCCTTCAGCAACACCATAGAGCGAGCAGATCAATTTCCGAAGATAGTTCAAAGGCCAGAGTGGTCAGCTGACTTCAATACCTTTAGCGCCATCGCTTTGCCATGACCAAATTGATAGGACACAGTATCGCATACTGACAGAGCATGCATACCAAACAGTTGGAGGGATTTCGGACCAAGGAGGAAAGAACTGTCATTGATGTTGAAGATAGCCCCACTCCATCGAATTAGCTGCACAAAGGATGTCAGCTGCGTACTCCACACACATAATATAAGCAAAGGCGTCAGTGTCATCGTTGATCACTCGTACAGTTTTATTACCATTCTTCACAGCCTCCAGAAGATAGCTAATGATAGTAATATATCCTTCATCACGGCTGTACACGCCCTTCACTCTTCCAACCATGGTCACATTGTTACCCAAACTGAATGTGGAGAGAACCCCGATTTGCCTTGCTCTTCATGATGGCATCGCTGTATGGGAGCTTGCTAGATATTGTGATGTTGTAGTCAACAGCCCGTTCACCTACACGCATTTAACATTTTTGTCATGTGAACATAGTAGGACATCATTGGAATTGGTTCCATTGAATTCCCCATATGCCAAAACATGTGTACAGACTATAAAATCATGTTCCTATCATGCTCTATTTTAAAGATGTAACACATTTTCTAATTTGACCTAGATTAACGGCAGCCATCTTGTATTTGCCTGGCTCCCACAAGTTGCCCAAGGATGGTGCGTTGCCATCCCGCTGATTTGAGTTGAAGAACACATAACGTACATGATTCAACAAAAAAAACTTACGCTACCAACCATTTCCAGGTCCCAAAATTATGACTATTAGTCGTTATCCACCGGAAAGCCACGACCGTTTGGCGACAACTGCTTTGACACGAGTGATATTTGACATTTACCTGGAGTTAGTTCACGCTGGAGTAAGAGCAATGTGCCGTTTGATTTTTGACCGTTTTGTTTTGCTTGGCTATGGCCAGGGACATACGACACTGGATTCGCTCATGAATGTCTTGCCAGCGGGCAAAAGTTACGAAACATGTTAAGACACCCGTAGACTCTCTTCCTATACCGACACACCGGTTCGAGAGCGTACACATCGATGTGGTTGGGCCGTTTCCGCCATCGCAGGGTTTTAGCTACCATATTACACGGTGGCCGGAAGCCATTCCAGTGGCCGACATTTCTGCCAATGAGCCAGAGCTTTTTATTCTCACTGGGTTGCTCGATTTGGCGTTCCAGCTACTGTGACAAGTGAGCGTGGAAGGCTATTCGAGTCTGAGCTGTGGAGGAAGACGCAGAGCTGCTCGGGGCATCTACGAATGCGACGACAGCAAATCATCCACAGGCAAACAGCATGGTGAAAAGAAAGCACAGAACAACGAAGGCTTCTCTTAAAGCCAAACTCCAAGCAGAACCGATTTGTTGCGACGCATAGCCAGTTGTGATGCTTGTCTTGCGGACCGCGCATGGCAGTTGGACGATCGACCCAGACTTTGTTGAGGATTTACGGCAGAGGATACGTACTACCTCCAGTCTGGAATGGAGGAGAATCACGACGCACGTTTGTAGCTCAAGAATTATACACTGCAATATACGTGTTTTCTTTCGCGTGGACGCTCACAGAAGACCACTCGAGTCGCCCTACCAGGGTCTCTCCAAAGTACTGTAGCGACACGACAAGTTATTTAAACTTGAACTTGGACGCAGATACGATACCGTGTCTGTCGATAAGTTGACATCTGTGTTCATGGATGAGCCAGTACCACTCTCGCAACAGCCAGTTCGCCTTACTTGACGTACGGCTTTTGCAGACAGCGCCGGACGTTTCACTCCGGTGGTGACGACAAGTGGTATATTAGTTAGACTTCCGGCGCTGTTTCGAGACTGAACAGATTATGTGTGACTGTGAGCATTATTAAACACATTTGTAGATTATTTTGAAAACAATTGTTTTTGTTATTTTTTGGGAGCACTTGGTTATCTAGGCGGGGGCCTATGTAAGGACAGTGACACCCCTTCCCCCGAAGTGTGTTGTGACTGTGAGTCACGGGAGGTGCGATATTTAGTGGCGTGGTTAACAAAGTAACTGTAAGTTGACATTGTTGTAGATGTTGTGGTATATACAGCAACTGTGAAATTATAGTACATAGTGTGTTTACTATATTTTTATTTCCGTCTTACCAACATACCATAGCAGAAGAGATACGGTGCCATAAGAAAGGACATAAAACTAGAACGAATGGCTGAAGAAAACAATAGGTGCAAATTTCCCTTTTGTGTTTGATGCCACACGAAGTAGATGAGGGAGTAATTAATCAATTCAATCTGTAATTAAGTTATATATATATATTAAATTGTTTATTATACATCGGTTATTTGCATATAATACCAGATGTATAAGCGAATGATCAAATTGCTGTTGTTAAAAAGCGGATCGCATCAGTTCGCAAGGGCCTAAATACGTTAAGCATAACGCAAGGCAGTTGGTTGTCACTACATATGGTTGGGAAAATGAATTGCTACAATAGCGCTACAGACGAATGAAACATATGCAAGCCAACGCTTATAACCAATCATTGAATCATCGTACACATCGCAAGTTCCACATTGATGCTGACATATGAGGCATTCCCTATAGGAGAATACAGTCGACGACATTAGTTGTTGATAATAACATATCAACAGCGTATTAACTTACCTGACAACATCCGAGGATTGAAATCAAGAAACGTGTCACAGAGAACCATTAGCGTTGTTACAACGTTTCTCTGTCATATGTGTCATTTCCCACTGTATTCCTGTTAGGTATCTCAGTTGCTTTAGACGAATCAGTACCTCGGTCTGAGGTTGACTGCGAGACAAGGGGCATTATGGAGTGCACGATGTCGTCTTTGTCTTGTTCCTTTGTCTTCGACATCACCGCCGTTGACGAAGTTGTTGTTGTTGAATGTGATGTTGGAATGCTGGTTGTTGCTGACGGTGTTGATGTCGTTGGTGGTCTTTCTTCAGTCGGTGCTGTTTTTGTCAGTTTCTTTGTATTCGTCGTCGTCAACACTTTTGGTGATGACGACGTTTCTGTGAAATCGGATGTTGCTGAGTTCGTTCGTGTATCTAAGTCCGCTGTCTGTCTCGTGGTCGTTGTAGATGAATCATTAGTTACTGCTAACAGTGGTGCCGTAGACGTGGTGTCGTCGACGCTAATCGAACACTCAATGTCGAAAGTTTCCAAATCCTGGGCTGCATAAAAATATGTGTTTTTATATACCGCAGGAATGCTTAGCACGCGTTACACTTTACTCCCTGGCAGATATCTCGATCTCGACTTGTCTGGGAAGCTTTCGGCCACGATGCTACTAATGCGCGAAGAGTATTCGTACACAACTATCAACCACCGTGTATAACTAGGTGTACTCATTCATACAGCTGACTGAACTGGAGTAACGTAGAGTGAATTAATTTACTCAAGGCTCGACGCGACAGCACAGGATTCGAACCAGGGTTCACTCGATTGAGAGTCTTTTGCCCTAGCTACTGCGCCACAGCGTTCCAAACGTATTCAACTAAAGATATAAAACACATCATAGCCGCTTATTGTAGCTAGGATTGTATTTTGTGGCTATGTGTTAATAAGTTAAGGCTACCTTGATGTCTGTTCTCAAATAATGTAAATATAGGAATACCAACTAGTGCGATGATTTGTAGTGGATATATTCGTAAATGTTGATTAAGCAGAATTCTCCTTCCAGCCGTCGCGGATTTCGTTGGCTGTGGCTGTAAATATACATATCAAAGATAGAATATGTGAGATGACTGCGCGTGTAACTATTTTCTATAGCCTAGCATAGTATTGAAAGTATTGCTCTAAACAGCAGGCAATCGACGTCTACGAGTAATATTTCAGATGTCAATTCAAGTTAAAGTAGCGTCCGTATAGGGCTTACACATGATGTAACACTTACGTATATGTAAATAGTTTTAAAAAGCAAATATTACTGCATCTGTACTATCAAATGAACTTCGTAAAGATTCAATGCATATGACATTATGAAAGGAAACCATTTGAAATTTAATGTAAAATAATATGTACTGGTATTTATAATACGCGTATATTAAAATTGGTCAAATATCGTTATATTCGGGTTTTTTATAGTTCTTACAGGCTACCTTATTGTAGGGTTTTGCTGCGAGCGAACGAGCCCAGACGAAACTTGCAACCTACCTACAGAATATCCCGTTAGTTTGCATACTACTAGCAAATACACCAGACACTGTGCTGCGTAGTTTCTTCTTAGGTAGATTATGTTTATGATGTATGTAAACATATATATATGTATATATATATATAAAACTATATATATATATATATGTATAATAAATACCAGTATATATAATATATATATACATATAAATACCAATATAATATATATATATATATGTACAAAACATTATGTAGCTGTTCCATAATTATAATTAATTATCAAATGATGACAATAATAGTTCCAATTGATAGGAGATCAGTATATTGAATCAATATGTCCTACGTAAGCAGGTACGTTGGCATTTAGTAACTCATTACATTAGTGAATTTCGGAAGCTGTGGACAGTCTCGTTCATGCGGAGTCAGATCATTTAGAAGCTACGGTTCAGCCTGTATGCATCATTCGTTCTGACAGTGCTGACTTACAACATGGGCACCTGGGGTATGACACAGGGGTGTAAAACCGAGTGGATTCATACCATCGCCGTCATTTGCGTCAGATAACCGGTATTCAATAACCACACAAGATGACTACAGAAACCTTATATCGTCGATGCCAGTGCGAGCCGATCAGCCGGTTGGTTAGAAAAGCCCAGGCGACTCTTTGGACACGTGCTAAGTTTGCAAACGAACATCGCTGCCCAGCTTGCCATTGACGAATACTTCAAGCCGGAGAGGGGCGGCTTTCGTGGGCGACCCCGGGTGACATTGCCAATGATGCTAACGGGGATTTGAACAATATTGGCTTGCTATACAGTACCGGGGACATCAGAAAGTTACGTGCTCTCAACCGTGTTGAATGGCACGAACTGATGAAGCAGATCATTGAAATGGCATAAGCGAATCTTAAATCGTTTGAAACGCGAACCTGCTTATTATTATATTAATTTTGATAACAATGGAATTACAACATAATTTTACCTTTGACGTTGCCTTCTGACCTTCACATTGACCTTTAAAATCGGGTAGAACGTCTGAAACATGTTGCATAGTCCTAAGGTATACCAGTGCCAAATTTGTGTTTTGACCCAGCTTGTCATGATCATTCCCATAAGGGACTCCACTGGTAGCCATATGGTATGGATGCATTTATCTCTCTCTCTCTCTCTCTCTCTCTCTCTCTCTCTCTCTCTCTCTCTCTCTCTCTCTCTCTCTCTCTGTCTCTCTCTCTCTGTCTCTCTCTCTCTCTCTCTCTCTCTCTCTCTCTCTCTCTCTCTCTCTCTCTCTCTCTCTCTCTCTCTCTCTCTCTCTCTCTCTCTCTCTCTCTCTCTCTCTCTATATATATATATATATATTTACTAGGATTTTGCTTCCTGACTTTATTTATTTTTCTTATTTATTTCTCTTAAATGCGTTTTTGTATGCTTCTTAGATGATTGCCGATTTTAAACACCCGTTATTTTATGGTGTGTCAATACAGTTTATTAGATTGATTAAGCACTTCAGTATACACACACGATCAGCTTTGGCGTGCACAGGCACATATCAACTAAACTTGTCACTTGACCTACTAATGTATTGCTGTGACAACAAACTCGTAAATACGATAACGTGATGACATAACTACTGTGAAAAGCTTACAGTCAACGCGCGATGTTTGACTACATAATATTCGATATTCGAGGCTATATTTGGCGGAGATAGATCGTAGAAATTGGTGGTGCAGAAAAGTTGCTAAACAAGTGGAATTACTGATTGATAAGTATTATTCTTGCCTTAACATCATTCATAAAGTTGCATTAAACATATATTGAGTGGCAGTTGTGCTTAAAGTTAGTTAGTTATAGTATTTTAGAATACCTTAGTATAGTGAGTGATAATAGGGTAACTCACTTAGGCTTCGATAATTTGTAAACAAGATTTAACAAACCTGATTATGTGGTAGAATATATAGGAGATAAAGTAACAACCACCAAACTACTTACATAAGATAATATATGTGTAAGCCAGTACTTGCTAGATATTTTGATTAGGTAGCATTGTTGTTAAAATTAAGCAAAGGAGATAATCGGGCGGCGTAACCTAAATAAATAAAGCAGTCTAACGTAAAGTCATTGATTGTATTTAAGTTAGATCACTACCGGTAATGTTAGCGTTCGTATCAGGATAAATAGTTGGCTGTGTAATTGAAATTTGTAACCTAAAGTGTGCTGTAGTACACAGGAAACAGTCTTTATAAAGACTAAGTTAGTTAAGTTATTAAATAAATTCTGATCGGGATATGGCGCCTTGCAAGCGGCAAGTCAAGGCAAAGCGACACTTGGTGTGCGATCACTGCCACAGCTGGGTAGATTTTGCATTGTTCGGCTGTGGGAAGTCATGGGCAGAAACCATGGAGGATGGATTCACCTTTCAGTGCATTGGGTGTTGGAAGGTGGAGTGTCTGCAGAAGGAGATAGTTAGGTTGACAGATATTGTGAAGGGAATGGAAATGGTAATTAGCAAGGAGGCAGGTCGAATGGTGAGAGAAGACAGGGAGAGAGGTGAGAATACTGCAAGACTGAAGGAGAATAGCAGTGGCAAGAAAACTGAGGAAAGGAAATTGAGAGGAGGAAGGTGACTGGAGGGGAAGAAATTGGAAAATCGACAGCAGAAAACGTGACAAGCGTGAAGGTGACAGGGAAGAAAGTGACCGTAGAGAAGGAGGGAGGGAAGATGGGAAGGGAGAGGAGAGAGGAAAACGAGATGGGACGAACGAAGAAGGGACGAAAGGAAGTGAGAGCAAATGTGATAGAAGAGAAGTCGATAAAAGGGAAGGTAACAAGAGAAAAAATGACAGGAAAGAATGGATCGGTAGAGAATGTGACAGGAGAGAAGACGACAGGGGCGAAAGACAACAACCAGACGGATGCAAACCGAAGAAGGAGCTATTCTAAGGCAGTGTTTGAGGGGGCAATGAGGAAAGAGAGGGTGTTTATGGGCGACTCCATTATGAGAAAGACGGACAAGGCATTGAGCGAGGGGAAGGACATCGTTGTTTGTTTACCGGGGGCTAGGATTGAACATGTAACTGACAGGGTAGAGAAGGTATTGGGACATGGCAAGGGGGGTCTATACTGGTACATGTAGGAACAAATAATGCTGACAGGGAGGGAACAACTGCGATAGTACAGAAGTATAGACAGTTAGTGAGGAAGCTAAAGAAGACGAGAGTTGAACAGGTTATTCTGTCAGGAATGTTGCCAGTAATGGGAGGAAGGGGGCAACGTATAGAAACTGTAAGAGGATGGCGATCAACGCACTAGTTGAGCAGATGTGTGAGGAAGAGGGGGTGGGATTCACATATTTATGGGGATACTTTGTTGGGAGGGAAGATATGTACATGAGAGATGGTCTCCATCTTAGTGGAAAGGGGCAGCAGTTTTCTCAGAGAACCTGCTGCGATCTGTTGACAGTGGGAAAGGTTGTATCTATTTAAACTAGATTCGCAGGGGGGACTCACAGAGAAGCCTGAAAATGGAGGCATAGATAAAGGCAGCACAAATAAATCAGCAAATAACAGTCTGGAAAACTCTTCTGAAGCTGGATATAAATGTGTTTGTTTAAATGCAAGGAGTATAGTAAACAAAAGAAATGAACTAAACATTATGGTTGACGATATTGACCCTCATATAATAGGTATAACCGAATCCTGGACCACCACCGATATATCAGATGCTGAATTGGGAATGACAGGATATGTAATGTTTAGAAAAGATAGAATAGGAAGAAAGGGAGGTGGAGTTATTTTATATATTAAAGAATCTATCCAGGCTTATGAAATAAAATTAGAAAGAGAAGCAGATTGCGAAGAAGCTGTTTGGTGTAACATAGTTACAGGAAACTCAGCGTTAACAGTTGGGTTAGTTTATCGAAGTCCAAACATAAGCATAGAAGAGAATGAAAAAATACAAAACGCTATAAGGGAAGTAAGCAAACGGGACTATATTATTATGGGGGATTTTAACCACGGGCATATACAATGGAAATCTCTACAGAATATGGGGAGTGAGGACCACAAGTTTTTAGTTTTAGTTCAATATACATTCCTTTCTCAACATGTGCTAGAACCAACCAGGGGTGAGAATGTGTTAGACATAGTTTTGTCCTCACAGAATGAATTAGTTGACAATGTCAAGACACGTGAGCCACTGGGGAGTAGCGATCACAACCAGATACATTTTACTACCAACGTAAAATCAGAAAGGAATAATAAAAAGCAATATATTAAAGAGTGAAATTAAGTGCATAGTCGATAAATTTGTACCCTTCAAAAAACAAGGAAAAAGGTCAAAAAAGAAACACTTATCGAAAGAAGCCATTAGAAAAATTAAGAATAAACAAATGATGTGGAAGTCATATAGATGTACTGGAAATGATGAAGAATACAACAGTTATAAAGAAGCACTTAACCAAGCTACAGCTGAAATTATAAATTCTAAGAGAAGCTATGAACAACAATTAGATAGTAATATAAAACATGACAGCAAGAGTTTTTATGCGTATGTTCGAAGCAAACAGAAAGTTCGAGATAAGGTCGGTCCTCTAGAAGATAGTGCTGGAAATATAATATCAGAGGGATTCTTAATGGCAGAAGACCTGAATGAGTACTTCAGTTCAATGTTTACCAGGGAAGATATTAGTTCACTGCCAGTACCAGAGGCTAAGTTCAAGGGGGCAGATTCAGACTATTTAGGACAATTATTTGTAACCCCGGAAATGGTAGCTAAGAAAATAAGGGTTATGAAGGATAATAATTCTCCTGGTGTGGATGGTATTCCACCCAAACTACTATTGGAAATTGTAGAACAAATTAGCATACCGCTTGCAACAGTTTTCAACTTGTCATTAGAAGAGGGAGTGGTTCCTTTAGAATGGAAAGAAGCAAACATTATACCGTTATTCAAAAAAGGTTCGAGAAACAAGTCAGAGAACTATAGACCAGTGAGTTTAACATCAGTGTTTTGTACATTATTAGAAAGACTAATTAAAGATCACATGGTGGATTTTCTTGTTAAACACAACTTGATTAACCCATCTCAAAATGGTCTTTTTAAAGCGAGGTCATGCTTAACAAATATGTTATGTTTTTTGGAAGACATCACTAAATGGGTAGATGAGGGATCACCAGTAGATATCGTCTACTTAGATTTTCAAAAAGCTTTCGACAAAGTACCACATCAAAGATTACTGCTTAAACTAAAGGCCAATGGCATAGGAAATGGTATAATAAACTGGATAGAACAATGGCTGATTGACAGAAGACAACGTGTAGTAGTTGATGGGGAGGCTTCAAACTGGAAATCGGTATTGAGTGGGGTACCACAGGGATCAGTATTAGGACCTATATTATTCTTAATATATATCAACGATTTGGATGATGAAATAACAAGCAAGGTGTTGAAATTTGCGGATGATACAAAAGTGTTTAGAAGGATTAAAAGTGATGGAGATAGACAGCATTTACAAGATGATCTTGACAGGTTGATCAAATGGTCTGAAAAGTGGCAAATGCTGTTCAATTTTGGGAAATGTAAATGCCTCCACACAGGACATGGGAACGAAGAGGTAGAATATACAATGGGGGGTACTGTACTAAGTACTACTGTAAAAGAAAAGGACTTAGGGTTAACCATTAGTGCTGATATGAAGGTTTCAGAGCAGTGCGGAATTGCAGCTTCAAAGGGAAATCAAATCCTTGGATTAATTAGGCGAAACATAACGTATAAGGAAAAAGAGCTAATAATACCGCTGTACAAAACAATAGTTAGGCCTCATTTAGAATATTGTATTCAAGCGTGGAGGCCATATTGCAGGAAGGACATAGATATGCTAGAAAGAGTGCAGAGGAGAGCAACTAAAATGATACTAAAACTGAGGGATCTTAGTTACGAAATACGCCTAAAAATGCGGTTTAACAACACTAGAGACCAGGAGATTGAGAGGAGATCAGATAGAAGTGTTTAAAATATTGAAGGGTTATGAAAATATTGATATACATATTTAATTCTCAGTTAAGAAAGATAGAAGGACTAGAGGACATGAACTTACATTGGCAAAGGAGCTGAGTAGATTGGATATAAGAAAGTTTTCATTTTCACAAAGAACTGTAAATTAATGGAATAGATTACCTGCTGATTGTGTGGGTGCTAGTAGCGTGAATATGTTAAAAAATAAAATCGACACATACCTCAGACGGGCGGGATACACATAGATAAAAGGGTCGGACTCTCGATAAGCCAAAGGGCTTCCTTGTCCACCTGCCACCTAGAGTTAATTCTCTGGGTGGCAATCTTGTTAAATCTTGTTAAATCTAATATGCATTCTAGTTTATCGGCGTTTGTGTTCAGAGCAATCCAGCGTTAGCAGAAGAACGAATAAGTCAAGGTAGTCTGGAATGAAACGACGATTGCTGGTCATCAAATGAACTTCTCCAGACCACAAAGTGCACATCAAATAGCTATGATGACGAACCTAACTTACACCATTATTTATTACAATAATCTGCACTTATGTTTACCATAAAATGGACTTTGACCAGTCAGTTTTCGCGGGCTCTTGCTCTCGTTGGTCATAAATAACATTCTGACGTCAGTCCGCAGATGCATATCTCCTACGCATATCTCCTACGATTGTACTGAATTATACTTACAACAGACAAAACATATCTACAAAAAAAACAACCTAGACTTGCGGCAATAATAATAATAATAATAATGGAATTACTTCTTTAGCCCCAATATCCACGAAAAATCCGAGCTCAGGAGCGCAACGTATCCAAAGGATTAAGCGTTCTCATTTTCACGTACAGAGAGAAAGTCGTCAACAGATGGATGGAATTACTAGGAAGCAAAGGAGGATATGCAGCGTTAAAAGGATAGGTTTCTAGATGACGGCGAAATGAAACTATATTTCACAATGAATTAACACAAATAGGGTGTAAATCCCAAGTTGGTGCAGCATCCGAAAAGGTTCGAGTTCCAGCATTCGTCTTAACTATGGGAATAAAAATTAGATCAGAGTCTGCCGACCGAAACTGTTTAGGTTTCTTTGTCGGAGTATACATAGAATGTAGGTATGGAGGTTGTTTGGATGATAGGTCTTAATAAGTAATTGAACAGTATTTCAAAATAATGCGATATCGCACAGGTAGCCAACGCAGTGATTTTAGGAGTGGTCCTGAGCGAGACAGGTTGATCAAATAGTCTGAAAAATGGCAAATGCTGTTCAATTTTGGGAAATGTAAATGCCTCCACAGAGGACAGGGGAACGAAGATGTAGTCTATACAATGGGGGTACTGTACTAAGTACTACTGTAAAAGAAAACGATTTAGGGTTAACCATCAGTGCTGATATGAAGGTTTCTGACCAGTGCGAAATTGCAGCTTCAAAGGGAAATCAAATCATTGGATTAATTAGGCAAAATATAGCGTATAAGGAAAAAGAACTAATTATACCGCTGTATAAAACAATAGTGAGGTCTCATTTAAAATATTATATACAAGCGTGGATGCCATATCGCAAGAAGGACATAGATATGCTAGAAAGAGTGCAGAGGAGAGCAACTAAAATGATACAAAAACTGAGGGATCTTAGTTATGAAATTCGTCTAAAAGAATGTGGCTTAACAACATTCGAGACCAGAAGATTGAGAGGAGATCAAATAGAAGTGTTTAAAATAATAAATGGTTATGAAAATATTGATAGAAATATTTTGTTCTCAGTTAAGAAAGATAGAAGGACTAGATGACATGAAGTTACATTAGCAAAGGAGCAGTGTAGATTAGATATAAGAAAGTTCTCATTTTCACAAAGGACTGCAAATGAATGGAACAGATTATCTGCTGATTGTGTGGGTGCTAGTAGCGTGAATATGTTTAACAATAAAATCGACACATAACTCTGAAGGGCGGAATACGCATAGATAAAAGGGTTGGACTCTCGATAAGCCAAATGGCTTCCTTGTTCACCTGCCATCTAGAGTTAATTCTCTGGGTGACAATCTTGTTAAATCTGTTTAATCTTGAAAAAAACGAGAGGATTGCCTAGCTACTTATATCAAACAATTTTGGACACGTTGAAGTTTTATAATGTCCTTGCTAGCGATATTATAAAGGAGGGAATTGCAATAGTCAAGTCTGCTGCTAACAAGAGCTGTTGCAAGAGTCTTAGCAACATAACATGACAAATACCGGCGAATACGGTTGATATGACAACAACAGCACCACACGTTTCAGATGTGTGTTGTCTAAAATTGAAATTATTATCAAAGATTACTCCTAGACTCTGCGCCGAGGTTACTGGTGTGGTATGCTGACTCAAAATATGCATTGGGAAACCAGCTGTATTGGAGTACCAATGATGAGAAATCTGACCTTATTTCCATTTAATTTTAATTTGCTATCATTGATCCAGTGGAAGATATATTGGAGGCAATCACTAAGCTGGTTAAGGGAGCGATTTGCATCTGGGGTAGCCAAAGAAATGTAGATATGTGTATCATCAGCATAAACATGATGATCCAAATAATGACGTTGGGTAACATAGCATAGTGGCGTGGTGTAGATTGTGAACAACAAAAGCCAAAGAACATTACTTTGACACTGATAGTCCCGTTTTGTTAAGCTTTATATACAGGTACTAAATAATTACTTGGTGATTTATACCAAACAAGTGTTGCCTTAAGCACTACACATACATAATAGTATTCTACTCGTGCTAGAACATACCATTTCCAGACGACACTTGCAGCACATCAGACATTACTTTATTATGTGTTAAATATATCCGTTTCATTGTAATATCACAATACCACTATAGCGTAAATACCACGTGACTACAACACATATAATAATGTACGCTACCTTCGTTGAATCACCCAAATATTACAGAGCAAATATGACAAACAAAAACGATATATTATTGCACAGCACACTAAAACAAAATGTAATTTTCAAAATGCCCCTGAATGATTATGTTCCATATTATAACAAAATCGTTGCTTCGAATACGACGTGCCTGTTCATTAGCATGCCATCAGTTGGTAGGTACTAAATAAAGGCATAACAGTTTTTGTGCTGATACAGAATATAATAAAACCTGTTACGAAATATACAGACCTATTCTCTGTCATATGTTTGACCGAATAATTGATTTTCATTGAAATATACATAACATGCTCATACGGTGGCAACATGTATAGGCTACAGTGCTGTAGCTGTATTTTGGCACACGACTGTAAATTAATTAGGTTAGCAAACATATTTCAGGGCAACCAGAAATAGTCCAGCGAAACTGGTATTTAAAAAAATTTAGAAAAACATATTTGGCCATTTAATTATAGTACAACGCAGAAGTAGGAATGCGTCGTTCCTCTGAAAGCGACTCATCCATCTTATTTGATGCGATGGGTTCTAAATAGTGATTTATTTGCGAGTTTCCCATTTCAATGTGTTCGTCCTGGACCCCAGAACTAGGTGTATAGCTAGAGCCAGACTGCCGATGCAGAAACAGTTCATCGATACAATTGTATTCACCAGGGCCTTCTACGTCGTGTGTAATCGGAGATGGCGTATTCTCCGCATGCGGTTTGTTTGTCAGGTCTGTTGGCCTTCTCGCACACTCGTTACGTGTTGGTGTGAACCTCCTTGAAACGCAGAAACAGCTACGCATTTATACTACATACGCTTGACGTTATCTTCGCAGTATACAACATGTTATACAACTAGATCGCTGTGACAATATAAAAGTTCAATCGAAGAACTTAAGTTTGACTGGAACCTCATTCATTTAATTAATTTCCTTTGTCCCATTATAAAGTATATACAATTATTACAAAAAACACAACAGTGTAGCGTTATTTCCAGTTAACCTTGATCGGCCAAATGTCACTTGTAGGCATAATGCTTGTAGGCGATACGGAGCAAGTAATAGGGGAACAAAGCACATTGTGGTGGTACGTTGTGCCAGAAGATCAATGTAACTGTACCTCATGCAGTAGCAGATGCATTTGATAACCGAGACAAGAAAAAGAAGCATACAGCCGCCAACACATCCACTGATAATACATGGTGTAACTGTACACGAAGTGTCAGACGGTTCCCCTGCAATCAATCATTTGAATTAGATTTATATTATCTTACACTTACACCAATCGTGTATAAACTGTCTGTGTCAAAAACATTGTATTCAATAGAATTGTGGCGCTGTGGTCTGCTTTCTGTGCTGAGTGTGTGTGTGTGAATGTTGTGTGCCCTCCATCCCACACGCGCTAATTATACATTATTACACTCACGCACACACTCACATACGGTCGTACCTACGTTAACATACAAACACACTTACGCACTTACGCACGCGCCGATGAGCGCATACACACGCATACACACACACACACACACACACACATACACACACACACACACACACAAGCATGCATATTTAATATTATGTACTTAAGACTACAATAGTTATTTTGAACGTATCGTATCCGCCAAATTATGTTTATTAAGTAGTAACAACTTTTGATAATTTGGAAGATACGCCCCCGGAGCATGTACAAATTGTAAACAAAACATAAAGAATCAAAACAAGATTTGTTGGCAATAATGACGAAGCGGGCTTAGTGTATAAAAAATACTCTTTCATGTCCAGCATTTTACCATATTCTCACGTTCAACACGATATACTTCATTTTACAAAATTACTACGCTGTCTAATTCAGAGTAGAGGAACGTGTATACACACCTTTAAAACGGGCGCCCGAGCGGACGTATCGCAGGCAACAAGAGGCTAAAGATGCAGTTTTTTTTCAAGCTGCTATAAACCAGGAATGTTACGGTTTAATATGGAAATAAATAATAAAACTGATGATTATGTATAGTTGAAAAATACCATACTGAACATCATATCAAAAGACCCCAAGTTTCCTCTGTGTGTGTTCGTCACATCAAGCTAATATCCTCACCAGGGACTAATGAAGAATACTAATTTTGCCCATCAAGACAGCACCTTGCTTCATGTGCCTGGAAATTGTACTCGTCCAAATGACGTGTTGACACAATCCGCATGGGCGGAGCCTGTCACACAGCCCGTAGTATATGAAGGGTTAGTTCCGGTCATAACATATTTGACGGGTTTGTTCCTGTCAGTCCAAGTTCTTTCCCGCTCCCGGCCGAATAAGCCCGTCCAAATGAGGGGGTGACAGGTCCCTGTATTAGTCTATGATCCTCACAGAACTATACATTCATCTTCATACCACGAACGGATCAAAACGTGTTTTTTTGGAAAGTGCATGTACAACATGAACAAAGTTTACTTATTTTATCGTACTTGTTGTTGTTGTTGTAGTTGTTGTTGTTGTAGTTGTTGTTGTTGCTGTTGTTGTTGTTGTAATGGTGCCACAGTCAATATCAATTTTGCCATGCCATTCCTGAGGAACTGAAACATTTACAATGTTTTATTACTATAAGGTACAGTGTAAAATCACATAGTCATGCCTGTATACATACAAATATACAAACATTCATCCATACAAAAGTACGTACATACGTACATATATACACACGTACTTACATATATACCACAAACAAACGTACGTACCTACATGCACACATACACACGTACATACGTACAGACGTTCGTACACACATACGGACATACATACATACACACACAAATATATTTATAAATATGTTCATACAAATATACATATTTACATGCATACATGTATGCATACATACATACATACATACATACATACATACATACATACATACATACATACATACATACATACATACATACATACATACATACATACATACATACATACATACATACATACATACACATACATACATACATACATACATACATACGTACATATACGTACATACGGCATGCGTACATACATACATATATACATACATACATACACACATACACGCATATACATGCATACATGCATACATACATACATACATACATACATACATGCATACATGCATACATGCATACATGCATACATGCATACATACATACATACATACATACATACATACATACATACATACATACATACATGCATACATACATACATACATACAAAGACAAAGACGTGCATAAATACACAGTTGTACTTGCGCGTACAGAGTCGCACATATCCGTGTTACAATGCATTCGCATGAATGCAGAAGTTTTCGCCTGGTTGTCACGTAGACTTACCGGTTACTAGCACCCGGGATGATCCATCAGTCTCGAAAAACGCCCCAATGCATATGTATGAGCCACAGAAAGTAGTTGTTTGAGAGTAGTGGGTGATTCTGTTGACACATTCGGTTTCCTTCAGAGGTGCCCTTTTATTGGGTGTATCAACTTGCGAGAAACACACGTTTGGCGTACTCCCCCTCGGTTGTACTTCGGCTTTGAAAGTAAAGCAAGTCTTCGAGTTGCTCTGCGAGATGATTCGACACTGGCACGTCAGGGCGGCCGTCGTCTGGAACTTTATCTTAGCATACGTCACTCCCTTTACCTTTCCGGTACACGATGTAATTTCGCTGGCTGAAACGAACATAACATTTTTTAAAGAGGAGGCAGTATTTTCCTAGTATGCACTTATTAATTAATATTATGTACTTAAGACTACAGTAGTTATTTTTAACGTATCGTATCCGCCAAATTATGTTTATTAAGTAGTAACAACTTTCGTAATTTGGAAGATACGCCCCCGGAGCATGTACAAATTGTAAACAAAACATAAAGAATCAAAACAAGATTTGTTGGCAATAATGACGAAGCGGGATTAGTGTATGAAAAATACTCTTTTATGTCCAGCATTTTATTATTTTCTCACGTTCAACACGATAGACTTCATTTTACAAATTACTACGCTGTCTAATTCAAGGTAGAGGAACCTGTATACACCCCTTTAAAACGGCTGAAATGAAATTAAAAAACTATTTAAGCACATTTATTAACTAGTATTATGTTCTTAAGACTAGAATAGCTAAGTTAAAGTTATAGTGTCCGCCAAGTTATGTTTGTTATGTAGTAACAACTCTCGTAATTTGGAAGATACGTTCCCCGGAGCATGTACAAATGGTAAACAAAACATACAGTTTCAAAAAAGGTTTATTGGCAATAATGCCGAGGCGGGCTTAGTTTACCGCAATATCCTGTATAGCAATTTACCATTTCCCCACGGTCAACGTACAGATTTCCTTTTAAAAGTTACTACGCTGGCTAATTCAGGGTAGATGAACCTGTATACACCCCTTTGAAACGGGCACCCGAGCGAACGTTTCGCAGGCAACAAGAGGCTATAGATGCGGGCTTAGATTACCGCAATACCCTTTCATGTTCAACATTTTCCCATTTCCCCACGTTCAACAAGACATACTTCCTTTTTCTAATTACTTTCAGGTAGAGGAACATACTGCCTCCCTTTAACAAGGGCGCCAGAGCGGACGTACCGCAGGCGACAAGCGGCTAGAGATACAGTTTTTTAAACTGCTATAATCCAAGAGCATTACGGTTTAACATGGACATAAATAGTAAAACTGATTTGTATGTACATTTGAAAAATACAATACTGAACATCACAATAACAACCCCAAGTGTTCTCTCTGTCACATCAACCTAACATCCTCACAGAACAATGCATTAATCTTCATGACGAACGGATCAAAACGTGTTTTTAGGAAAGTGTATATACAACATGAACAAAATTTACTAATTTGATCGTATTTGCTACCATCTTATTTGATCGTACTTGCTTACTAATTATTTGATCGTACTTGCTACCGCCCCCCTCGTCTTCCGATATCATGGCCCCCTCAATACAATATTAATTTCGTTCCTACGCCAGTGATCATGTGCGCCTCTTTGGTATTCAAATCAAACCAATTTCAAATCAATGTTATTTTGCAAAACAACAACAACAATTATATAACAGTATAAACAAAACAACAGTAAAAAACAGTAAAGTTGTGTTGCATAGTAGTCACATGGCATATTATATGCCGTCTTCCTGTGACCCCATAATTATAAATAACAATTTTGTATCTTGTATTTATATTATTTTACTTATAAACACATCGACATCTGCTCGAGGAGGAGAGTTAGGTCGATAAATGACACCTACTGTAATAGGTTGATTAAGATTACCTTGAACTTCACAAAGATAGATTCAAATACGTGCGAAATAAATATAGAAAGTGTCCACACTTTTAGAGTAAGTCAAGCTTTCGTTAATATATATTCAAACTCCACCATGCCCATCATCATTTTGCAATCTGTTATTAAAAGTAAACTTTGGTAGCCATTTAAGTTGTATAGTTGGGAATCACGAATTCTCAATATTTATGTTAAGCCAATTATATCAAGTTTGAGGCCATTTGAACATAAATTAAACAGTATTTCTTGCGCAGAATCCAAGTGTGCCTCTAAACTGCGAAAGTTCGAACACAACATCGACAGGAATATATTGTAACAATCGAAAGATTTTGAGAATTCAGCTGGAGTAAAATATTTACAATCATTGGTATTTAGTGAGAAGGGAGAATCGTGACATATTTCATATTCGTATTGATTAATTTCATTGTATAACTTTGTAAAGTCAAATTTTCCATTTGTTTGGATCCGGTCAATACTTACATTATCATATATTTACAAATACATTTAAGTATATCATATTAAAGAAGCAATATTGACGCAGTCTGTACGTCATACCGAGAACCATCATAACTGACTGTAGGCAGCACACTGTTGAATTTGGAACATTGCCTTTCAAGCATAATGTTTTTTTGCTTTCACGTGAAAGAACACAGGCAAATAATTGAATAAGCATTTGATGTATGTTGAATGTACACAGTGTCACGTGAAAATGGTACACAGTTGGCACAATATGGCTTACAAAGTATAATACTTTACTTTTCACCAAAATAGGTATAAAAAAACAATAATTCAGCTTTGCATGATATCTTACACACACTGATAGAAAACTGAAGGCGGCATAAGCCAATAGTGAGCAAGGATGGGGGAGTTTGTCAGCTCAGTGTGTCAGTTTGTCAGCTCAGTAGTTCCAAACAGTTGCCAAAGTGAGATTGGCTAAGCAATGTTGGTATGGGGAAAATAATGAATATAATAAATGGGTGAAAGAAGTTTATGTGGTGTTGCAATGTTAGGAAATAGGAGAATGGGGTGTGGTGGCCCCGTCTCACGTCACATAAATACTGTGAGTCAATATGATTAAGTGCAACTAACGGCAGGAAGACTACATACCACATAAAGGCCATGAAACGTTTGCATAAAAGCAGTGACTGACAGTAATTATATAATTTATATTTGATATGTTACTCGATTAATTATGCTTTTTGCAAATGTGTTCCTCTTTTAGGCCGTTGCATTTTATACTGTATGTGAAAAATAATTAAATAAGGTGTCGAGGAATGTGCAATGTAATGTGTGTGACATGATATTCACTCTACATTTGTATTTAAAAGATGGACGATCTCATAATGCAACTTTAATATTAAATGCGTGTATTGCTAGAACGGTGAAGAAGTTCATAACGTAGCCCGAACAAACTCGTCGTGGTAATTCGTTTACATGAGATGTGTGTTATGTTACGTACAACTGAGAGGCGTGAACAGACCGGAACCTAAGTGCAGGCAAAGTAGAAACAATAGGACGACGTGTTGGCACCATCCAGACATGTTCACGTGTCCTGTAACGAAACACATGGAACATATTAAAACTGTTTAAAATAGCAACGCAGCAATGACAGACCAAACACACATGAGTCAAGACTGCATCGTTGGCTGCTGTGGATTCAGCTATTATTATCATTATTATTATTATCAAACTGCCAGATCAACCATCTAGGTGGAAAGTTAAATAAATACCAATATTTTCTTGCATTAAGATGTTTCTTGGTAACGAACGATGCGCTCAAACCTAAATGAGGTTTGACTCGATTTTCTATATATGCACAGTTCTTCGATACATTATATTATAAAAGTGCAACAAACAAAATAGTAATGGTTAATGATGAATTCGTATTACTGAGGTTTTAATCACACCGTTTTCAGCATCAAGGCGGATTCCATGTAGCTAAGTACATTGACAATGGTCATGATAAAAGTGTGTATTTTGAACGTCTCGTCGCGTTTTTTTATCTTGAATCATTTGTGATATGCACATTATTACAAATGCTATTATCATTAAATTCTTACTTATACTTAGACTTAGAAGCTCCCGCGTCGTCCGACGCATGAGGCAGTCTACGCTATTCTATTGGATCGGTCAGCATTTTGACGTCCCTCCAGCTCCTGTTCTCTCGTTGCAAATCTCACTGGATGGTCTGGTGCCAGTTCATGTTGGGCCGGCCTCTCTTCCTTCTTCCTTCTGTGGTCCGATATTACACCTGGTTGTCGAATCTTGTGGTGGAAGCCGTGAAACATGACCCAGCCAGTTCTTGCACCGCTTGCAGATCGAACTGGACACTGGAGTTTTGGTTCGACCGTTCTCTGACTTCCTCGTTAATAATGAAGTCGCTCCTTTTGATGCCCAAGGTTTTCCTAATGAATCTTGAGTCGAAGGCGTGAAGCTTCTTTTCCTGCCTTGATTTTAGATGCCAGGTTTCGCAGCCATAGAGTAAGTTGTACAAGACATTGGAATTGAAGAAGCGCAGGTTGGTCTTGAGTGTGAACTTCTTGCTTGTCCAGATCTTGTTTAGCTGTTTGAAGCCTGCGGAGGCTTTAGTTATTTTGCAGTTGATCTCATTGTCCATTGCACCCTGGTTGTCGATGGTATTTCCCAGGTAGGAAAAGTCTTCTACAATTTCGACTTTTGTTGTGACCAGTGAGAACGTCAGGTGTCTGATGGTCACCCGACAACATGGTTTTGGTCTTCTTGCTGCTGATTGACAGACCTAGTCCTCCTGCGTCTGCACCAATAACATCCCTATATCCTGGAGTCCCTGGGTACTGTTGGACAACGCTGCAATATCACCAGTGAAGTCTAGATAAAACAGTTTGCTTCCTCCATACAACTCGATGCCTTTGTCTTTCGTGGCTTTCTTCAGTACCCAGTCAATAGCCACGGCGGAGAGATGTGGAGAAAGATAATGTAGGGTTGTCGGACGCCGGTAAGCACATGGAAACAGTAGCTGAAACCATCCTCTGTCCGTACACAGCAGCGGGAATTTATATAGATGTATTCAATTGCTCCGACTACCATTTCCGGGATTCCATATGACATGTGTACTCTCCACAACGAGGCTATGTGGATGCTGTCGAATGCCTTGCTGAAATCGATGAAACTAACTGCAAGGGGCACCTCGAACTCTGGGCACTTCTCAATGATGCTTCGGAGAGTGACAATTTGATCTTCCAACCTGAGCCGATAGTGAAGTGATCAATCTGTGTGATAGTTCTGTGGTCATTAGAGATCCACATAATTTTGTGGATGTCCTGATGCTGGAACATGGAAGAACAAATCTTGAAGCTGCTCATAAAGCAGAACTGAATGAAGCGGTCTCCATTGTCCGTTCGCCTGCCATAAGCATGTGGGCCGAGAGCACTCTCGTATTCTGACCTGTCACCGCTTATCTGTGCATTCATATCCCCCATGACGTCTTTGATATCATGGCGTAGGATGTTATCGACTAGGTGCTGCAGTTGTTGGTACAATTCGTGCTACTCTGAATCATCATGGTCATCGGTAGGCGCATAGCACTGGATGATAGAGACTTTGGCGTGAGGAGTCACAAACCTTGGTTTGATCAATCATTCGTTTACGGGCACACATTCCACAAGTGCATTCTTGGCAGCTCTGTTGAGGATGAAGGCGACACCTTCCCTATGGATGTTGTCATGTCTACTAGATTACTGGATGGTGGTATTCTCTGAGGTGAATTCTCCTGAATTCGTCCAGCATACCTCATTCAGACCAATGGTGTTTATCTTATAGTTGTCCATTTCCTTTATAACTAGAACCAACTTTGAAAGCTGGGATATTGTCCTTCCATTCCAGTAGCCAGTGCGGGTCATACTCTTAGCTGTTATAACTCGAGTTCTCCGGCCAGAAGCTTCCTCTCTTCACAAAATTCATAAATTCTTAAATCATAATTAGTGTTAACAATAACACGAAATTAGCTTTAACGTGATCAACACATTGAAATGGTTATCATCGAGTTTAAAGTTTAAACAGATTGTCAAAATCATTGGCAAAATTACTTCCTCATCAGAGAAAATAAAATTGAAATATTCTACATAAGAGTTTAAGCTAAAACATAATCTTAATATATGTTTAGCTTTATGAATACATTATCAAAATCAAGCTTTAATAAGTGATCAAATGTGAGTGTTTTAAAGGATTTTATTCTGTGAGCTTAAAAGTTTTACAGATCTCTTGTGACACATGCATGCCATTAAAATAAATCCCCGGCAGAGTAAAAAATGCATCGATTAATCGATTTCATATTTTAATTTAGTCCGGTAATGCATAAATGTGTTTCTTAACTTCGCCGAATGTAAATATATGAGACCAGATCTCTATCCGAATATTCTTTTTCCATCGCGCTTTACCCAGTACTGCATTAATGGGCAAACAAATAATACTAGTTTGTTAAACAAAATATAATAATTAACGTTGTAAATATAGTATCAAGATCATATCGTTTTTCATTGAAACGACACGATTGATATGGTAGTGTTTTGTATAACACCGTCGATGGCGTCATTCCATCAAAAATAATATAATATTACTATTAGATTTGCTGAGTTAAATATATCAACCGACAAATAAATATATATTGACAAAACTCACCTTTGGAATACAAAATATTCTTTAAGTTTATAATATAGCTGTAAACAACGAGTGTTCACATAAACTGCCCCGCTGCTACGTCTACGTCAGCATTTTTTTTTCATGCAATCTCGGTAGATGTACGAACACTAACAAAATATTTGGTTTAATCCTAAAAAGTTCATCAGATCTTAAATAAAACAACTGATTTTCATTCATTAGCTTAATACATGATGATAAGCATACACGAGCATCCACATTCATACACGCAACTGTATATGCATATATACGTACTTATAATTAAAATACTCATTCGCAATATGTAACGCAATCAGCGCCATTCTGTCCTAATCAGTTCGGCCTAACAATGAATGGCAAATAATTACCAGTTCTTTTGGTTGTTGCTTCTTTGAAGAATAACCGTCTTCTGACACAACACTACAAATTCATAAAAGGATGCTAATGTAAATAACATATTATGAACCGCTCCTTGTTTACACCTAAGGGTTTGTTGAATTGTGTGCTAATAATATTAACATTAATAAATGAAGTTACCTCGGAGTCACTGAAGATATAATCAAATATTAGTTGTTCTAATTCTGTTCATTTTCACGTACTCGTGATGCAACAAGTGCAATTTAAATATGTTGATTGCGCGGGACGCGGGAAAGTTACGTTTACTCAATGGGTCTTCCTCAATTACAGACACTAGTTTCTTTATTCTACAAAAGTGCTCATCCTTATGATAGCGCTACATAGAGTAGATTGGGGCATTAGGTTAACTTTTTTCCGGAAATCAATACAGTTATAGGAGACATACAGTTAAAGGATGCTAATGTAAGTAACATAATATAAACCGCTCCTTGTTTACACCTACCGGATAGTTGAATTGGCGTGCTAATAATATTAACATTAATAATGGCTATATTTGGCGGAGATAAAACGTTGAAATTTGCAGTGCAGAAAAGTTGATAAACAAGTGGAAATACTGATTGATTATAAGTATTATTCTTGCCTTAAGATCATTCATAAAGTTGCAGTAAACATATATTGAGTAGCAGTTGTGCTTAATGTTAGTTAGTTAAAGTACTTAAGAACATTCATTTTCACGTACTCGTGATGCAACAAGTGCAATTTAAATATGTTGATTGCGCGGGACGCGGGAAAGTTACGTTTACTCAATGGGTATTCCTCAATTACAGACACTAGTTTCTTGATTCTACAAAGTGCTCATCCTTATGATAGCGCTACATAGAGTAGCTTGGAAATCGATTCCTCTGAAAATCCATTTTTATAACTCTGATCTACTGCATGCATCATCTTGTTCATTATCAAAGCAAAATACTCTCCGTAGAGATGTTCAAATGTGCAATGTCATACAAATATCCAGTGTCGTAGAAAATACGTTAGAGTCATTGTAACAAAGGTCCTCAATGTTTTGGATTTTATCCACCATTAAGCACTATGTGTTAATTAAACCCATACATTTATTTTTTTATTGATTTCCTATTATCAAAGTGATGGTATTATTGGTACATCTAAGTATTGCGGAAATTGGCTGCGTATCATAATCATAGCTGTTTTATGATCTTGTGACTGGAAATGTTAATTAATCAATGTTTTATTTGAGAATGAACTGGTACGTTTTTAATAAAACTCTTGTGCACATGCAGACATTTACAATTCATTTACACCCTCTCAAACTCACATTTACGACTATATAATACCACCCTATGCGTTTTGCCCTTTTGGTCTTTTTACCCCATATGTTCAATATTCATTATTTGCATAGGACAGTGTTTTATCACACGCATCCGAAACGAAAATATATTTGTGTTAGGTGTAAACTATCACTTTGTTTGTTACCCTTGGTTATTTATTTTGTAAATTTGTAACCGTATTCTAATCAAAAGATAATATTAAGAACTACATTCTGTTCCATCTGGCTATCTCGAAATTCTTCTTTTCGAGCCGTATGGGTAGACAACGGGTGAGCGTCATGCCCCGAACTCAATACACTGATGTATTAGACGGTTTCCTAAAGTATTCCCTACGATTTAGTGTCGTAAATTTGAGCAGATTTTCGCAATGCAAATGACGCCAAATTTTACATGAAATTGTTGTTCTCATCGTGTTTTCGGTGGATGTCAGGGGTGAGCCTCGGTACAGGTTTTCGATGTCTCGGATGAGGCTGGCCTCGATATTGGTCCTGAATGTCAGGGGTGAGGCTGGCCACGATACTGGTCCTCTATTTGTGTTTGCTTCGTTCTTTTTCTTTTCATCTCGCTGCCCTTACACCGCTGGCTCCACCAACCATCTCCACTCCTCTCTATTTTTCAATATTATTCTCCACTCCTCTTCCAATCCTACAAAACTTTCTTAATACAGTAATCGCATCTCAGTCTTTGTCGTCGCTTCCACTTTCCAGGCATTTGCGTTATTCGCTAACCATTATTTTCCTGTTCGCTCCACGCGTTCAGCACACCTTGGCTGACCCCAAACTAGATTCGTCTTGAAACTTCCGTCTTCTTAAAATTTCCTACTTGAAACCTTTTCCCTCAGCTCTTTCATTTTTCGCTCGTTTGACACGCTGAAAACACACTTCAAATTCACGCAACATATGGTGTAAATTATTCGTCTCGCAAGCTCAAGGTATGGGCGAGTTAAACTCTGTTTGATGCTGCAAAAAAATGCGCTAGGCGTGCAATGGACAAATATCGACGACTTTTTTATTCACTACATATGGAAGACTCCAAAGAACAAAAATCGCTTATGTGTGCATACATACATACATACATGCATGCAAACATACGTGCATGAATACACACAAACCCACACATATACACACACACACACACACTCAACCACACACACACACGCACACACGCACTCACGCACACTCGCACACACGCACACACGCACACACGCACACACGCACACACGCACACACGCACACACGCACACACGCACACACGCACACACGCACACACGCACACACGCACACATGCACGCACGCGTACATACGTGTTGCTCGATTATAGGGATCAGAGAACAGTTAATTAGATGCCTCAATTGCCCGGTTGATATCATCCCTTTTAATGAAATCATATATAAATCATAAAGCCCTATAATATTCGGCGTGTAGCATTAATTATATATGCGCCAATTCCTATTGCGTGTCATTATCTGGTACGATATTTACCAAAATTAATATATTCCACAAATTTAAATAGCATCAAAAGTGTTTCTTCTTCCAAGACTATAAATTCATCATTCGATTGTATGTGGTGAACAAAATAAAAAATAGATTAGTCATCATGACTTTCAATTTGAAACAAATGAACAAGGTACGTTCTTGTACAGTGCGGTATAAAATCGATAAGACGGTCCAAAGCGCTTTACAATTTACTCCACGGCAGACCTGTTCAATAGAATACCATCTTGACTTGACTTCTATGGGAAGCTATCAGCTACACTGTAATTTCTGCTTGAATACTATTTGTACACAATATCCACAAATGCATATTGCCAGTCACTCATTCATGCAACAGAGTGAACGGAAGCAAGGTTGCCCAAGGTTCGAAATGGTAGCACATTCCAACCCGAGTTCTCTCGACTGAGAGTCCGATGCCTTAAACACTGCAAGAGCGAGATGGGTAGAGAGAGAGGGTCATACGGACCGAAAGGGAGACGGACAGTCTGACAGATGGACTAACGGACAGACGGACCAAAGAACAGACTGACAGACAGACAGACGGGAGACGAGGAGGTTATGAGACGGAGAGGGATAGGGAGAACAAACAGACAACAGACAGACAGACAGACAGACAGACAGACAGACAGACAGACAGACAGACAAACAGACAGACAGACAGACATACATACAGACAGACAGCCAGACAGACAGACAGACAGACATACAGACATACAGACAGACAGACAGACATACAGACAGTCAGACAGACAGACAGACAGACAGACAAAAACGTTAAACGTTGAATGATTAATGGAAATTTGCAGAGATAACATGAATTGCGCACTTATTATGATGTGGTAGAAGAACTACATGTTTAAACGGTTAAGAAGTGAAAATATACTTTAAAATGCACTGAAGAAGTTACGTCAAATTAAATGTGTAATTTAATAATCAAATGTGGTCTTGTCGATGTAACGCTAGTAATGCACGATTTGTTGATTTCACTCGAGTGGTATCAGCCAGATAACAAACATTCCTGACTGTTTTCCGGTTGCTGACTCTCTTGTGACATAAACACACAGTATGTTAATCCTTAAGCATACACAATAGTTTGATTATCCGAGAATAATGCACCCCGTGTAAAACTATTAACCCGTTACATCAGCAGCGATTTAAATATATATATTTTTTATTTAGCCTATGATACATTGACATACATTATATTCTTATAATAAATGCAGTGCACGACGCTTCAAGTAATTATATTATCGGAAGGGATTTATTAGGTCGCTCTGCAAACATATTTAATATTAATTGATATTCATGTTCCAGTTCTTCGTGCTTTTGCCATCGTGTCAACTATCTTATATGTCAATTAAGCTGATCAAACTGGCTTGTGCTAAAACAAAGCCACGACCTAATGGACAACAGAGTTTCGTGTATCTTACAAAAGACAACACTGATATCAAAATTGTTTACTGACACTGTAAACAAACATGCGTGTCTTTTTGTCATCATAATTATCTAAGAATGCTGGTCTGGATATAAACAATTACTTTTGCATTGATATGTGTCTAGTCAACAAGGAAACACAATAAGTATTCAGAAACTGAATCAATCTTTGTTGTCCTGGACACAACAGCAAACGTCATGCCAAGTCAAGTCAAAAATGTTTATTCAAACAAATCATGCAATGTTATTTTCCATTTAAAAGTTTCTCCGCAATCAATGTAATACACATCTAATAAAAATAGTTTATGTATACATCTGCAGTGTGTGACTAGTTTAAAGTTGCATTGAATTAAGCTACCATTTCATCTGTTTTTAAGAAAGTATATATACATAAGACAACTATTTTACTTATTTGACCATACTTACTACAACACACACACACACACACACACACACACACACACACACACACACACACACACACACACACACACACACACACACACACACACACACACACACACACACACACACACACACACACACACACACACACACGCATATTGTTGCAATATATATAAATCATCATAATTTATTTTAAAAAAAAGTTCTTCTTTACCATATGTCATTGTTTATTTCATTTTCATTTGGCCCGATTTTCTGTTTCCCCCCACATGTGAAACATTAAATATACCAAATTACACAGGTAGCTCATATAACCTAGACGAAAAAGTTTACATTCTAAGGATGTTATTTTTTGCACACACTGTATTTGTAACATACAGTATGTGGAAGAATATTTCTCTGTAATAGTAATCGTATGTAATTGTTGGCCTATTTAAAAGTTGCCAAGGTTTGAACTACAATGCCAGCAGTCAAATATGTGTATACCGGGTATGTCAGATTTATCTGCAGCTGTTAGTAATCCTATATATGGTACAACTCAAGAAATGTGTAAAATATGTACAGACAGTGACTAAGCTATTGATGTAATCATGGTTATATGCACAAATAATTACAATTAATTACACTAATTTTCTCAGTAATCGTACTCACACATTTTAACAGTAATCATTATTGACTACATTTATACGTGTCCTTCTATTGACGGGATTAATTTTTTTTTTTTTTGACGTTTATTTACTAAACGTATTTTTATAAATTTAATGAATTTTGTATTTATTATGAAGTTGTGTCTTTCAAAAAGTCGTCTGTATATTGCTTACCTTAACATATGTTGGAAATATAACTTGAGTCTCGATGTTGTAGTTTATATAAAAGCCAATACAAAAGTATACACTAAAAATGGAATATGTTTTTTTTTTAGAAATTGATTGTAATTAATTACAATTAATATATTACTGGCAAGTAATCACTATTACAATCCTATGATAATGAAATCAAATGTATTGAACTCATTACAGTACATACAAATCAAATTAAGACAAATCATATATAACAGCGTAATGACAACAACAAGGGAAGAACACTTTATAATGTTATACTCCCTTAATGGTTCATTCAGTAATGTAACCATTTGTTTTTAGACAGTTTGTGAAACGCATCATTTTTTCTCGCAACAGGTCTTAAACGTACTTTTATAATTTACTATTCCGCATGTCTTTCACGTAACCCGGAGAGCAGCGGGATTCCCTTGTAAATGATGTCCAACCACGAAATAAACGTTGAATGATTCATGGAAATTTGCAGAGATAACATGAATTGCGCACTTATTATGATGTGGTAGAAGAACTACATGTTTAAACGGTTAAGAAGTGAAAATATACTTTAAAATGCACTGAAGAAGTTACGTCAAATTAAATGTGTAATTTAAAGATTAAATGTGGTCTTGTCGATTTAACGCTACTAATGCACGATTTGTTGATTTCACTCAAGTGGTATCAGCCAGATAACAAACATTCCTGACTGTTTTCCGGTTGCTGACTCTCTTGTGACATAAACACACAGTATGTTAATCCTTAAGCATACACAATAGTTTGATTATCCGAGAATAATGCACCCCGTGTAAAACTATTAACCCGTTACATCAGCAGCGGTTTAAATATATATATTTTTTATTTAGCCTATGGTACATTGACATACATTATATTCTTATAATAACTGCAGTGCACGACGCTTCAAGTAATTATATTCTCGGAAGGGATTTATTAGGTCGCTCTGCAAACATATTTAATATTCATTGATATTCATGTTCCAGTTCTTCGTGTTTTTGCCATCGTGTCAACTATCTTATATGTCAATTAAGCTGATCAAACTGGCTTGTGCTAAAACAAAGCCACGACCTAATGGACAACAGAGGTTCGTGTATCTTACAAAAGACAACACTGACAAAAAAATTGTTTGCTGACACTGTAAACAAACATGCGTGTCTTTTTGTCATCATAATTATCTAAGAATGCTGGTCTGGATATAAAAAATTACTTTTGCATTGATATGTGTCTAGTCAACAAGGAAACACAATAAGTATTCAGAAACTGAATCCATCTTTGTTGTCCTGGACACAACAGCAAACGACATGCCAAGTCAAGTCAAAAATGTTTATTCAAACAAATCAAGCAATGCTCTTTTCCATTTAAAAGTTTCTCCGCAATCAATGTAATACACATCTGATCAAAATAGTTTATGTATACATCTGCAGTGCGTGACTAGTTTAAAGTTTCATTGAGTTAAGCTACCATTTTATCTGTTTTTAAGAAAGTATATATACATAAGACAACTATTTTACTTATTTGACCATACTTACTACAACACACACACACACACACACACACACACACACACACACACACACACACACACACACACATACACTCACACACACACACACACACACGCATATTGTTGCAATGTATATAAATCATCATAATTTATTTTAAAAAAAGCTCTTCTTTACCATATGTCATTGTTTATTTCATTTTCATTTGGCCCGATTTTCTCTTTCCCCCCACATGTGAAACATTAAATATACCAAATTACACAGGTAGCTGATATAACCTAGACGAAAAAGTTTACATTCTAAGGATGTTATTTTTGCACACACTGTATTTGTAATATACAGTATGTGGAAGAATATTTCTCTGTAATAGTAATCGTATGTAATTGTTGGCCTATTTAAAAGTTGCCAAGGTTTGAACTACAATGCCAACAGTCAAATATGTGTATACCGGGTATGTCAGATTTATCTGCAGCTGTTAGTAATCCTATATATGGTACAACTCAAGAAATGTGTAAAATATGTACAGACAGTGACTAAGCTATTGATGTAATCATGGTTATATGCACAAATAATTACAATTAATTACACTAATTTTCTCAGTAATCGTACTCACACATTTTAACAGTAATCATTATTGACTACATTTATACGTGTCCTTCTATTGACGGGATTACATTTTTATTTTATTTTGGCGTTTATTTACTAAACTTATTTTTATAAATTTAATGAATTTTGTATTTATTATGAAGTTGTGTCTTTCAAAAAGTCGGCTGTATATTGCTTACCTTAACATATGCTGGAAATATAACTTGAGTTTCGAAGTTGTAGTTTATATAAAAGCCAATACAAAAGTATACACTAAAAATGGAATATGTTTTGTTTATAGAAATTGATTGTAATTAATTACAATTAATATATTACTGGCAAGTAATCACTATTACAATCCTATGATAATGAAATCAAATGTATTGAACTCATTACAGTACATACAAATCAAATTAAGACAAATCATATATAACAGCGTAATGACAACAACAAGGGAAGAACACTTTATAATGTTATACTCCCTTAATGGTTCATTCAGTAATGTAACCATTTGTTTTTAGACAGTTTGTGAAACGCATCATTTTTTCTCGCAACAGGTCTTAAACGTACTTTTATAATTTACTATTCCGCATGTCTTTCACGTAACCCGGAGAGCAGCGGGATTCCCTTGTAAATGATGTCCAACCACGAAATAAACGTTGAATGATTCATGGAAATTTGCAGAGATAACATGAATTGCGCACTTATTATGATGTGGTAGAAGAACTACATGTTTAAACGGTTAAGAAGTGAAAATATACTTTAAAATGCACTGAAGAAGTTACGTCAAATTAAATGTGTAATTTAAAGATTAAATGTGGTCTTGTCGATTTAACGCTACTAATGCACGATTTGTTGATTTCACTCAAGTGGTATCAGCCAGATAACAAACATTCCTGACTGTTTTCCGGTTGCTGACTCTCTTGTGACATAAACACACAGTATGTTAATCCTTAAGCATACACAATAGTTTGATTATCCGAGAATAATGCACCCCGTGTAAAACTATTAACCCGTTACATCAGCAGCGGTTTAAATATATATATTTTTTATTTAGCCTATGGTACATTGACATACATTATATTCTTATAATAACTGCAGTGCACGACGCTTCAAGTAATTATATTCTCGGAAGGGATTTATTAGGTCGCTCTGCAAACATATTTAATATTCATTGATATTCATGTTCCAGTTCTTCGTGTTTTTGCCATCGTGTCAACTATCTTATATGTCAATTAAGCTGATCAAACTGGCTTGTGCTAAAACAAAGCCACGACCTAATGGACAACAGAGGTTCGTGTATCTTACAAAAGACAACACTGACAAAAAAATTGTTTGCTGACACTGTAAACAAACATGCGTGTCTTTTTGTCATCATAATTATCTAAGAATGCTGGTCTGGATATAAAAAATTACTTTTGCATTGATATGTGTCTAGTCAACAAGGAAACACAATAAGTATTCAGAAACTGAATCCATCTTTGTTGTCCTGGACACAACAGCAAACGACATGCCAAGTCAAGTCAAAAATGTTTATTCAAACAAATCAAGCAATGCTCTTTTCCATTTAAAAGTTTCTCCGCAATCAATGTAATACACATCTGATCAAAATAGTTTATGTATACATCTGCAGTGCGTGACTAGTTTAAAGTTTCATTGAGTTAAGCTACCATTTTATCTGTTTTTAAGAAAGTATATATACATAAGACAACTATTTTACTTATTTGACCATACTTACTACAACACACACACACACACACACACACACACACACATACACTCACACACACACACACACACGCATATTGTTGCAATGTATATAAGTCATCATAATTTATTTTAAAAAAAGCTCTTCTTTACCATATGTCATTGTTTATTTCATTTTCATTTGGCCCGATTTTCTCTTTCCCCCCACATGTGAAACATTAAATATACCAAATTACACAGGTAGCTGATATAACCTAGACGAAAAAGTTTACATTCTAAGGATGTTATTTTTGCACACACTGTATTTGTAATATACAGTATGTGGAAGAATATTTCTCTGTAATAGTAATCGTATGTAATTGTTGGCCTATTTAAAAGTTGCCAAGGTTTGAACTACAATGCCAGCAGTCAAATATGTGTATACCGGGTATGTCAGATTTATCTGCAGCTGTTAGTAATCCTATATATGGTACAACTCAAGAAATGTGTAAAATATGTACAGACAGTGACTAAGCTATTGATGTAATCATGGTTATATGCACAAATAATTACAATTAATTACACTAATTTTCCCAGTAATCGTACTCACACATTTTAACAGTAATCATTATTGACTACATTTATACGTGTCCTTCTATTGACGGGATTACATTTTTATTTTATTTTGGCGTTTATTTACTAAACTTATTTTTATAAATTTAATGAATTTTGTATTTATTATGAAGTTGTGTCTTTCAAAAAGTCGGCTGTATATTGCTTACCTTAACATATGCTGGAAATATAACTTGAGTTTCGAAGTTGTAGTTTATATAAAAGCCAATACAAAAGTATACACTAAAAATGGAATATGTTTTGTTTATAGAAATTGATTGTAATTAATTACAATTAATATATTACTGGCAAGTAATCACTATTACAATCCTATGATAATGAAATCAAATGTATTGAACTCATTACAGTAGATACAAATCAAATTAAGACAAATCATATATAACAGCGTAATGACAACAACAAGGGAAGAACACTTTATAATGTTATACTCCCTCACTGGTTCATTCAGTAATGTAACCATTTGTTTTTAGACAGTTTGTGAAACGCATCATTTTTTCTCGCAACAGGTCTTAAATGTACTTTTATAATTTACTATTCCGCATGTCTTTCACGTAACCCGGAGAGCAGCGGGATTCCCTTGTAAATGATGTCCAACCACGAAATAAACGTTGAATGATTCATGGAAATTTGCAGAGATAACATGAATTGCGCTCTTATTATGATGTGGTAGAAGAACTACATGTTTAAACGGTTAAGAAGTGAAAATATACTTTAAAATGCACTGAAGAAGTTACGTCAAATTAAATGTGTAATTTAATAATCAAATGTGGTCTTGTCGATGTAACGCTAGTAATGCACGATTTGTTGATTTCACTCGAGTGGTATCAGCCAGATAACAAACATTCCTGACTGTTTTCCGGTTGCTGACTCTCTTGTGACATAAACACACAGTATGTTAATCCTTAAGCATACACAATAGTTTGATTATCCGAGAATAATGCACCCCGTGTAAAACTATTAACCCGTTACATCAGCAGCGATTTAAATATATATATTTTTTATTTAGCCTATGATACATTGACATACATTATATTCTTATAATAAATGCAGTGCACGACGCTTCAAGTAATTATATTATCGGAAGGGATTTATTAGGTCGCTCTGCAAACATATTTAATATTAATTGATATTCATGTTCCAGTTCTTCGTGCTTTTGCCATCGTGTCAACTATCTTATATGTCAATTAAGCTGATCAAACTGGCTTGTGCTAAAACAAAGCCACGACCTAATGGACAACAGAGTTTCGTGTATCTTACAAAAGACAACACTGATATCAAAATTGTTTACTGACACTGTAAACAAACATGCGTGTCTTTTTGTCATCATAATTATCTAAGAATGCTGGTCTGGATATAAACAATTACTTTTGCATTGATATGTGTCTAGTCAACAAGGAAACACAATAAGTATTCAGAAACTGAATCAATCTTTGTTGTCCTGGACACAACAGCAAACGTCATGCCAAGTCAAGTCAAAAATGTTTATTCAAACAAATCATGCAATGTTATTTTCCATTTAAAAGTTTCTCCGCAATCAATGTAATACACATCTAATAAAAATAGTTTATGTATACATCTGCAGTGCGTGACTAGTTTAAAGTTGCATTGAATTAAGCTACCATTTCATCTGTTTTTAAGAAAGTATATATACATAAGACAACTATTTTACTTATTTGACCATACTTACTACAACACACACATACACATACACACACACACACACACACACACACACACACACACACACACACACACACACACACACACACACACACACACGCATATTGTTGCAATATATATAAATCATCATAATTTATTTTAAAAAAAAGTTCTTCTTTACCATATGTCATTGTTTATTTCATTTTCATTTGGCCCGATTTTCTGTTTCCCCCCACATGTGAAACATTAAATATACCAAATTACACAGGTAGCTCATATAACCTAGACGAAAAAGTTTACATTCTAAGGATGTTATTTTTTGCACACACTGTATTTGTAACATACAGTATGTGGAAGAATATTTCTCTGTAATAGTAATCGTATGTAATTGTTGGCCTATTTAAAAGTTGCCAAGGTTTGAACTACAATGCCAGCAGTCAAATATGTGTATACCGGGTATGTCAGATTTATCTGCAGCTGTTAGTAATCCTATTTATGCAAGCACCAACACAAGTCATGAATAGTGATGAAAGAAGGCCAAATGAATGACGTTTATTAAGAGATTAAGTTAGAGAGAGAAATGTGGGCTCTACATCCCAAGGCCAGGCCTGTGACTGAGCCCATACTAGTCTCCTGTCCCTCAGGTTGACAGAGCCCACATTTCGGCATATACAACATTAGCAGTATTGTTATAGATATATACAACATCATTACTACTGTAATCACAGTAGACCTTAGGCACCGTACCGTACTAACCAAGCACACCATTCATTCACCTAACTATAATCCCAACTACCTGCTGAAGACTTACATTGTATCAAGATTTAGCCTAAACCTATAAGTGGGGCCATTACGCCCCACTTACTAAAATCACCGGTGGAAGAGAAGCGAGCTGTCTCGGCGTTAAAACCCCGTGAACACATTGTCCACCTGCACTAAGAAAACGGGGAAAGCTTTGAGATATGCTATCAACCCCTCTTCCACCAATGATGTACATGGTAGTCCCTAACGCTATCAAAAATTTGGGAGGGATGGGAGGGCCAAAATTTGTTGATGCGACCACTCCGTCTGCTTTTACAAAACGAAGTGACCAAGAGCTCGTTGTAATCTGTGACTGCGCGCCACTACCGCGCGGTGATTGGCTCCTTGCGCCAGAGACAACGAGGTAATTAGCATAATAATTAGCATCAGACATTAGGCCAATCATCACTTGTCCTGCGTTGTTGCCAGCACAAAAACCCATATGCAGCACGGTGCCGTGGCCGCATATTCTCATTTATGCAAGCACCAACACAAGTCATGAATAGTGATGAAAGAAGGCCAAATGAATGACGTTTATTAAGAGATTAAGTTAGAGAGAGAAATGTGGGCTCTACATCCCAAGGCCAGGCCTGTGACTGAGCCCATACTAGTCTCCTGTCCCTCAGGTTGACAGAGCCCACATTTCGGCATATACAACATTAGCAGTATTGTTATAGATATATACAACATCATTACTACTGTAATCACAGTAGACCTTAGGCACCGTACCGTACTAACCAAGCACACCATTCATTCACCTAACTATAATCCCAACTACCTGCTGAAGACTTACATTGTATCAAGATTTAGCCTAAACCTATAAGTGGGGCCATTACGCCACCGGTCACCAAAACATGTGACCACCCCACTACAATATAACCTGTCATGTTGAAAAAGCATGCAAAACGACCTCAAGCAATCCCGATATATTTCTTAAAGGCATCTGATGTCCATCTGCCCGCCGCCCTGATCTGTGCATCAGACTCACCTCGTAATGCAGCCGCAGTGGCCGCCCCAATGCGAAAACTGTGTCCTTTAAACGCACTAGTGTGATAGCCACAGAATACCAGTAACTGTTTCAGCGACACATCAAATTCTCTACGTAGCATTGGGGAGCCATCTGGGTATGCAAACAGCAAGGCATGTCCGGGACCTCTAGCCTGTCTAAACTCCCGAAGGAAAGAAGCCAGGTAGATAGCTGTCCCTGGAAGGCTTTCGCCTTTAACCTGGATAGATTGGGGACCTTGAAGAGCACTGTGTTTAAAACGCCGGAAAGAAATTGTAACTAAGTCACCAGATAGCAAAACATCACCCACACGCAAACAACCTTGTACCATACTCCGTGAGCGAGGCACCATTTCTCCTATGCGCAAGTACGCCTTGAAAGCAAGGACCATCATGGCACGGAGCATGAGGCACTTGTATCGGGATGAGAACACCGTGGGTAATGCCTGCACCAGGCGCGCAAGCACAGGCAGGGTGATAGGCAGACGGACATCAGGAACAGCTCCGATACTTCTAACACCAGCTAACACTTTAGAGACTGCAAAGCAATGTGACGGATCAGCAAAACCCTTACTTTTATGGAAATATGCCACAGCCGAGACTGTGGACACAATGGATGCCGGAGCGGATCCATCAGCATGCAGGTGAGCAATGAACAACAACATCATGGGTACAGAAACAGGCAACATAGTGGGGAGAGATAAAGAATCATGAAACGTTATCAACTTCTTCCATGCCCGCTCATAATGCAGCCGAGACGATGGTGCAAGAGAGGCCTGCATTAATGTGGTTAAAGACTCCCTAAGCCGTTTCCACCAAGATTGGCAGACGAGGATACATGCCTCGTTACTGCTCATAGAGGGCTCTCATAACAAGACTCAAAAATTCCCCAAGCTCACTGGGGAGACACTACAACTGAGGAGCCGTGTAAGAGACCCGTCGAATTCACTCCGCAACATTGGCAAACCATCCAGGTATGCAAACAGGATACCCTGTACTGGGCCCCCGACATGAATAAATTCCCTCAACACTGCTGCTTAGTAATTGACAGAACCTTATTAACATCCACCCCTCTCCTGCAAAGATTATGGGCCGTGTTGTGCACTGTGCTTAAAACAACCCAAGGATACTGTAATAATTAAGGTCACCAGATAAATAGTATAACAAACTTCCTTTGAATTCCAACACCAGGATGCAGCTTCTGGTGTGTGTCAGGAATGTGTTGAAGCCATTATTAGCCTCTCCATTGGTGTATCCCAACAATTAGTAACCAGCTTTCTAATCATGCAATGTTTCCCTGAGCAGATATTCGTTATGCAATCTTTGACAGCCATTTTCTCCAAAAATATTTTTCTTCAAAGTTCTGCATTTGCAAACGGGATATCTCTGGGAATAATTACGCTATATAATAATGTTTTCAGTGATGCAATCAGCACATTCTACTGTGTGTAATGATCAGACACTGTTTTAAAATCATGAATAGTTTGAAAGATATAGCCATATTTGGTGCCAAAAAAAACAAGATTTGTTTTCGTATTTTACCAAAAAATTATTTTAAAATTAAAAACATAAAAAAAAATGCTCTTGTCATTGCACAACAGTATCTGTAGAGAACATGGATTTGCAAGAATTATAACTATATATGTGTTCAATAACAAATGGCAGGTTTCCAGATTTGCCAATATTTGCTCAAAATGGTGGCCATTTTGTTTGTTATCATGGAAACGGGGGGTCTGGCTGAAAAAGTTCAATATATGTTTTACTCAGTAAGACCCATTTCATGCATTGGACAGAAAACAAACATAAAATTGAACTGTTTGCACCAATTAAAAAATAATCATATCCACCTGCCGTGTCTGGCCTTAAAATCACTATTACCTACACTGTCACACAATATCTGATCATAGGTCGTGCGTTGCATAGCTAAAGTCCTCGACCTGTAACATAAAATATGGTGTGTACCCTTGATTAAGGCGTCGCATTGGTGCTGCCCCAACTCCAGTTAAGTGTCTGTTTCTGGACTGAAACCACTTGCAACTGCCATAAGTGTAGCAGGATGGATTGCCGTTACAAAAGCATGTGTCCTGGGCAGCAGCTTCTCAAAAGATGCCATACTGTGTTCTATATCCTGCTCCCACAAATGCCAAATGTATCCTTGCATTCAACTAACTGTCCACCACCACCTGGAGTCAGTGTACAGTCATGGCTCCTGTGTCGAGCACTGGCTCCGACGTAGGCACTCTCGTTGTCGCAGCAGCGATCTGCCAATGTCCCTACCAGGCAGCCAAATATGTCCAAGTGTATTTTGCCGAGTGTAACCGATCCTGTCTCTGACTCGGCTGTTGGCTGACTCAAGGTTGAATTTCAAGAGAAATTCTACAAAAATAAATACACAGCAGGACAGTACTCGAACTACTACACAGAAATTCACTCTCATTGGCATGCACGATAATCAACAATGTTGCATCTGTCAAACATGTTAAACATGTCTGAAAAACCAGAAACGTGACCATGATGCCAACTAAACACATGGCAGTAATAAATGTGTGTGTTGGCATATATGGGTGTTGTTAATGTTAGTATCTGTACTATTTGTACAACATGATATTATACTCTTGCATGTTTATGTTTATATTTGTACTGAATGTGCTGCACAGACAGAAACACAAGTGCTGTGCGAGGATCAAAAAAAAAAAACATTCTTTATCTTTAATTATATTATGTCACATACCTCCAGTAATGCCTGGCGGTAATCATATTATTTCACATGCCTCCAGCAACGCATGTCGGTAATCATCTTATTTCACATGCCTCCAGTGACGCATGGCGGTAATCATATCATTCCACATGCCTCCAACAATGCATGGCAGTAATCATATTATTTCACATGCCTCCAGCAATGCCTGGCGGTAATCATATTTCACCTGCCTCCAGCAACACATGGCGGTAATCATAGTATTTCACATCCCTCCAGTAATGCATGGGGTTAATCATATTATTTCACATGCCTTCAGCAACGCATGGCGGTAATCATATTTCACATCCCTCCAGTAACGCATGGTGGTAAGCATATTATTGCACATACCTCCAGCAACACACGACGGTGTGTTGCCATACAAAACACTGCACCAGCAGCAAAACAGTGACATAAGCACTACATTGCTTGTAGACACTGACCCGACAAGGAGGAATTTAGAAAACCCAACAATGTGTTGACATGCAAAAAACTGCACCAGCAGCAAAACAGTGACACAAGCACTACAATGCATGTAAACACATGTCGGTGTGTTGACATGCAAAAAACTGCACCAGCAGCAAAACAGTGACACAAGCACTACAATGCATGTAAACACTGACCCGACAAAGAGGAACTTAGAAAACCCAACAATGTGTTGACATGCAAAAAACTGCACCAGCAGCAAAACAGTGACACAAGCACTACAATGCATGTAAACACATGTCGGTGTGTTGACATGCAAAAAACTGCAACCGCAGCAAAACAGTGAC
>JAHLWY010000213.1:0-92361 GCA_020002185.1 Paraescarpia echinospica
ATATCTTTGAATAGATGAAGACACATTTGAATTAGGGATCCGGTATATTTCACCAACGACTTGACCATTAATGCTGGATTCAATAAATACAGATTCAAATTCATCCTCCACAAAGATACCAAGGTCTTCACGGTGATTATACTGAATATTATCACATACAATCATCGCAACACCACCTTTAGATTTAAATTATAGAACAGTTCCAGGTATAGTTTACCTAGAGCGATTCAATGTACTTCAAGGATTTTATCTCACGTACCAGACCACTGTTGTCCTTTACCAGAACCTTACCATTGAAAGTCCAACAGTCCTGAGATGTTCTGTTGTTTCTTTAGCTTCCTGGTTTCGTAAGCTAGCACCGATCAACGAGCCGTCAAGTCTTCATTTATGAACACTTTATCTCACGTACCAGACCACTGTTGTCCTTTACCAGAACCTTACCATTGAAAGTCCAACAGTCTGAGATGTTCTGTTGTTTCTTTAGCTTCCTGGTTTCGTAAGCTAGCACCGATCAACGAGCCGTCAAGTCTTCATTTATGAACACTTTATCTCACGTACCAGACCACTGTTGTCCTTTACCAGAACCTTACCATTGAAAGTCCAACAGTCTGAGATGTTCTGTTGTTTCTTTAGCTTCCTGGTTTCGTAAGCTAGCACCGATCAACGAGCTGTCAAGTCTTCATTTATGAACACTATCTGGATGGTGTTTCACGCTTCGACGCGCTCGGTATACACTGTCATGTACGTGCTCACTTTCAAAGTGCACAATGATTGCGTGTGGACGGGTGTCATCCTTTCATTGGGGGCCGATGCGGTGGTTGCGAGCAATGTGGATGTTCTCGATGGGTGGTGTAACTGCCAGTGTATCATTAAATACGGTAAGAAACTTTGCCGTTGTGTCTTCCCCAGTCGAGCATTCAGGGTCACCCTGAATGTGGAGATTTTGTCTTCTGGTGTTCATTTTGGCAAACTCTGTCTCCAGGAAGATCACACGATGGTCCATTCGAGCAATAAGCGCATCTAGTCGCTCGGTCAAAGAAGCTGGGAACAAAATTTCCCGCAGTTCAGCCAATGATGTTTTGTCAAGCAAGATGTCCATAATTGTTTGGCTCTGTTCCACTGTTTTCATGGGAACTTCTGGTTTGTTTTTTGTGCTTCTGCATTGTGATTGCTCTGCTGCGTTGATGTCAAGTTACCTACAGGCTAGGTCGCAAAGGAGTGTCGAATGACAGGCGCGCTTCATTATCATTATGTAACGCTCGCTCCGATTACGCAATTTACTTCGTGCAAAACTGCCAAAAGCGTGCAATATCAGTTCATAATCTATCAGCTACAGCAGCCCTAACACTCCTCTAAAAGACAAGCATCCTGCAATGCGAGACACACCAGAATGGGAAGCTTTGTTTACATAATACCTCACCAAATAAAAAAATTTAGTATTAAAATATATTTCTAATAGCCTAGATACTTACCACTGGAAACAATGAATTGACTTGTCAATATAATTTCTAGCCTCGATCACACGATACCACCCGGCTGACCAGGTGTACCAAAACGCAAAAACCCTCTCCCATCATGCATCTGATACTGCCTTGTTTCCAATTTTCGTGATTATCTAATGCAGAGTGAGGTATCAGACACAGTGAAGGTAGGGCGAGTCCTAGAAGTTCCGATGGTAAGTATCTAGGCTAACGGAAATATATTTTAATAATAAAAATTCCATTACGTCAGATAATTGCCATTGTGTTGGGGAGATACCTTACATACATCCGGGTAACGCCCGCAGTCTCCACCAGTGGTGCCAGACGAGATATCTGGCCATACACAAGAGTCATGTCCTTTAAATAGTATGACATAAAGGTATTCGATAACTTCCAAGTTCCTGCAGCTAGAATCTGTTGCATAGAAGCTCGTTAAAAGAAGGTCAAGGAAGTCGCCAAAGCTCGAACTGAGTGCACTTTAGGAGTAGATCGCAATCTGGCACCCTCCAGAGTATAACAAAATGAAATTAAAGTTCTTATCCATCCGGAGAAAGTAACTGGGGACATATCCCCTTCACGGTTCGGTTGAAATGACTAGTCTAACTTCCAAGCGAAGTAAGAAAACAAAAAGGCGTGTAACTCACTTCTTCTATTGCCCAGAAGCAAGTGCGATTAAAAAGGCAGTTTTCCAGGTCAAAAACTTCAATGAAGCAGACTCTAAGGGTTCAAAAGGGGCTTGTAACAATTGCTTGAGAACCAAGAAGAGGTCCCACTCCGGCACAGGGTGGCGGACTTTGGCCTGGTCAACTCCAAGATTTCTAATCAGAGCCCTGTGAGTGTCACCCCCCTCCGCACCAGTAGTGGTGCACAAGGTACGTGCTATAGCCAGTCTGTATCCGTCAATAGTAGAAATAGCTAGTTTCATATCATTAAAGAGGAAAAGGATGAAGTCCTCCACTAAAGCCGAAGAGGCAGAGAATGGAGTGTCTTTCCTTTTACTACACCAATTGACAAAAATCTGCCACTTAGATTCGTAGATGGCGAGAGTAGAAGCCTGTTGCGGTTGCGATGTGCGATCAGCAACTTGTTCTGAAAAACCTCTGTTCTAAGGACTTGATAATAGTAGTGCGTGAAGCCGCAAGGAGGAGGGGTCTCTGTGGTAGATAAGCAGCTATGGGAGAGGTGGCAGTGACCGATAAGTGTATCCCCACATCTGTACCCAACTCAGGATCAACCGTCCACCGTTACTGCAGATGGATTGGGGATTGGAGAGACAAAGAGAGGAAGACGAGTGTTCTGTTTGGTTGCAAACAAATTCATTATACGTACTCCCCATAAGTTTTGACTCGAAACACTGATGCATTCAGACACCATTCTGTTGACCTATCCTCGACAGAGAATCTGCCAGAACATTCCTGATGCCGGAAATAAGTCTTGCACGAAGATCAGTTTGTCTCTCCTGACACAACAGCAGAATTTGAGCAACTAGCCTTGTCAGAGAAATGGATCGTGCCCCCCTTGCTTGTTGATGTATGCAACGGCAGTTGGATTGTTTAGCTCTACCAGAACAGTGCGACGGTATAACCTGGGAAGCCAAAACAGAAGGGCAAGGTGGACGGGTTTCAACTCTAGGAAGTTAATGTGTCGTCCGATAAATTCCAGTGACCACTGATCTGAAGTTGTCTCCCAAACTAGATGACCGCCCCAACCTCTAGTGCATATGTGCATATGTCAGAATGTGAATGTCAGGATTCCTTGGTGTAATCCGTGAACCCCTGAATATATTTTGTTCCGACATCCAACACGTCAGTTCCTTGAGTACAGGTTGGAGAAGAGGAACGAATCGATGATTTGTGCACTGATTGAAATTCCACTGGGTATGAAGAGCAAAGTGAATTTCACGTGACTGTAATCGACCGAGAGGTACTGTTTTCTCGGAGGACGCCAAAAACCCAGCAAGACCTGCCATAGACGGGCTGATTGTAAATTGGACAATAATTTAGTTTTACACCATAATCGGGTGCACCTATTATTACGTCGGGTGTAGGCAAATACAGGAACAGGGTGGCGCATGGCGTCAGGGACGAGTATGGCTAGAGCCTCTCCTCCGTATCCCTGTAGGTGGAGGAGGAAGACCGCGATCGTGCCCTCGTGCAACTGAAATGCGAGAGGGGGTGTTTGAAGAATGTTGAAAGACCTGTTTAGGAAAGGGATTAGGTCTCGTCCTGTACCGATTCTTTGTAACGTTCACTGTCGTCGAAGGGCAGTAAGATTAAGGTAACATTATCACAGCGTCCATACGCAGTAAGAATGTAATCTAATCTAAAAAAAGCAACAGTTTAAACACTCCACAGAGCCAAGGAATATATATATAGTATGATGACAAGCGAAAAACGTGTGTCCGAAAAACGTGTGTCTTGGCGAACGATAGAACGGAAATTGGAAATGAGGCAGTATCACATGCATGATGGGAGAGGGTTTTTGCAGATAAATGATGACACCCCCATGATAAAGAAGGGCAGAAAGAAGAAAACTGCATCTGTAGAGCAAGTACCTAAATCGAAACAACCTGCACGCAACCCTAATGACAGGCCTACCACGAAACCTAAAGGGAAAACTGTGTCATTGATTGGCAAAGCCATGTCAACTGATGCCATTAAAACAGTAAATGCACGGTATGCTAGCATATTTGCATCCCGCTTTGCCACTAATGTCGAGCCTGAAGTCCTCCAAGCCCACCTTGAGCACATCCTCAAGCTTGAAGTGACATGTGAATCCCTTCCAACAAGACGTGATACATACAACAGTTTCCATGTAAAGTGCAAGTGTGAACCCGGAAGTGTGGCCTGAAGGTGCCTACGTGAGGTGGTTCCACGAGAAACCAAAAACACCAAGGCATACAACACATCCTACATGGATCTCCCGACAACAAACGACGTCAAATCCTGACCCGTCTCGGCTAGAACTTGCCAAGGACATAAACGAAACATGGCTCTCGAAACAGGATTTATGTGGGCTAAACAGCATCAATGAAAACTTTCATGGAATTGGTGAATCTTGTGTTGATGAAAGAGATGGCATAATATTGAAAAAAACTTGGTGGTATTGCAATATTATGGAAACTTGGCCTTCAAGCAGGCATCACCCCTCTAAAGTTTGACCTTAAGTTGGTGTCGAATATAATTGTGGTAACAAAAAAATTGTAATTTTGTGTGTTTACATGCCATATGAAAGTTATCAAAATAATGATGAATATCAGGAAAAACTTGGTACATTAATATCTATTATAGAAGATTTAGAAACTACGTGTATACTGGTGGTAGGGGATAATAACGCTGACATTTCTGACGAGACTTCATCATTTGGAAGGTCCTTATAAACTTCTGCACTGAATACAATCTGGTGCTGTCCAGTAAGCAGCATCTACCACCTGACTCGTTCACATACATCAGTGGTGCATGGGGTAGCACCTCATGGCTACACCATTGTATAGCTACACATGATGGTAATGATGTGATAAATTACATCAGTGGTGCATGGGGAAGCACCTCATGGCTACACCATTGTATAGCTACACATGATGGTAATGATGTGATAAATGACATCAGTGGTACATGGGGTAGCACCTCATGGCTACACCATTGTATAGCTACACATGATGGTAATGATGTGATCAGTGACATCATTGGTGCATGGGGAAGCACCTCATGGCTACACCATTGTATAGCTACACATGATGGTAATGATGTGATAATTGACATCAGTGGTACATGGGGTAGCACCTCATGGCTAGACCATTGTATAGCTACACATGATGGTAATGATGTGATAAATGACATCAGTGGTGCATGGGGTAGCACCTCATGGCTACACCATTGTATAGCTACACATGATGGTAATGATGTGATAAATGACATCAGTGGGGCATGGGGTAGCACCTCATGGCTACACCATTGTATAGCTACACATGATGGTAATGATGTGATCAATGACATTAGTGTGTGCTATACTCTTGCTACCACAGATCATATCCCTGTCATAATTGATGTCAATGTAGACAGTGTGCCAGGTGTAGTACCCGGTACTAACAATAACACTCAGCCACGTCTTAACTGGTCAAGACATGACAAAGGTTCCATTGATAATTACTGTAGACACAATGATACTGAACTGAAAAACATTGTATTACCTATTGATGCTATTATATGTACTGATGTCAACTGCAATGATGAGTCTCACCACAAAGCACTTAATAACATGTATGATAATATAACCAGGTGTTTAATTGATGCTAGTGGCTGTTTGTCTACTCACAAACAAGGAAACTATACATGTTGGCCTGGGTGGACTGATTATGTGTCAGACATCCATAAAGCTGCTAATGAAGCTTTCCAACTATGGGACAGTATAGGGAAACCTAAACAAGGTCCTGTTGTTGAGTTAAAAAAGAAAGCTGATGCTAGTTGCAAATATGCAATAAGGTTTATTAAAAAACATGAAAATGAGTTGAGGCATGAAGCCCTTGCCAAGAAGATGGCTAACCATACAAATGATAAATTTTGGAAGGAGACCAAAACTATTAACAATAGTACAATCCCCTTGTCAACTAATATAAATGGTAACAGTGGTGAAGAAGCTTTGTGAATATGTGGATTCAACACTTTCGTGACTTATTTAATTGTGTAAATAACAGTAGTGCCAAAACCCTAGCATTTGATGTTAGTTATGAGAGCAGCATTAGAGTGTTACCTGAAGAAGTCAAAGATGCTATAAGAAACCTGGACTGTAACAAGAGTTGTGGTCTTGATGGTGTGTATGCAGAGCACCTGAAGTACTGCAGAGAAAGGCATACTGCCTTTACTGTCAATATGCTTCACAGCTGTGTTGGTGCATGGCGTACTGCCAAGTTCTATGATTTCTGTTATATTAGTGCCCATAATCAAGGATAAATCCGGCAAGATAAACAGTAAAGACAACTACAGGCCAATAGCACTGGAAAGTGTTGTATAAAGTTTTTGAAAAAATCTTGCTCAGAAGAATGGATCACTTTTTAACACCCAGTGACAACCAGTTTGGTTTTAAAAAGAAGCATGGCACTGACATGTGCATTTATGTACTAAAAGAGGTTATTGCTAAATATCAAGCCTTAAATAGCTGTTTGTTTATGTGTTTTCTTGATGCATCTAAGGCTTTTGACCGTGTAAACCACACTGTACTTTTTAAAAAGCTAATTGACAGAGATGTTCCTGGTTACATTGTTAGAATTCTAGTGTTTTGGTATGCGAACCAACAAATGTGTGTAAGATGGGGTAGTCATGTGTCTGACAGTATTTATGTAAGTAATGGAGTTAGACAAGGAGGTATTTTATCCCCCTATTTGTTCAGTGTTTACGAGGATGGTTTATCCACTGTACTTAATGGTTGCCATGTAGGATGTTATGTAGGATATAATTGTGTAAATAATATTATGTATGCTGATGATCTTGTAGTATTTTGTCCGTCCAGCAGGGGATTACAGACCCTTCTCACCGTCTGTGATCAATATGGAGTATCTCATGACATAAGGTACAATGCCAAAAAGAGTATGGTAATGATAATTAGAAACAAGAGTTGTAAGAATGTTAAATTTCCAAGTTTTATGCTTGGTAACGACAAACTATGTGAGGTAGAATCTGTCAAATATTTGGGTCATATCATTTCAAATAGTATGCTAGATGACAATGATGTATCTAGACAATGTCGCCAGTTGTATGCACAAGGCAACATGATCATAAGAACATTTCATATGTGTTCAAATTATATAAAGAAGACATTGTTTACTACTTTTGGCTCACCTATGTATACTGCCCATCTATGGTGGAATTTTCGTAACTATGCTATCAGGAAATTGAATGTCTCTAACAACAATATATTTCGAATGGTGTTAGGTTATGACAGATACTGTAGTGCTAGTGAAATGTTTGTTAACAATAATTAACCTAACTGTGCTGCTGTTGTTAGAAATTTGACATATATGTTTATATGCCGACTGCAGTTCTAAAGAAACATTGATTCGTAGCATTATTAATAGTGACATGAAATACGTCTAGAATATGGAAATACTGGTTCAATTCCCTGTATATACATTTTGTTGACGGGTGATTTTTCATTCTATACATTGTAACTATTGTTTATAACACAACTATAGAACCATGATAACGTACTTGTATGTTGCATGGAGTCTGTGAATAAAGCAATTATTATTATTATTATTTGCGTTTTGGTACACCCGGTCAGCCGGGTGGTATCGTGTGATCGAGACTAGAAATGATATTGAAGAGTCAATTCATTGTTTCTTATGGTAATTACCTGGCGTAATGGAATATGCCACTCACGCCAGGCTCATTCTTGGCACCTGGAGAGCCCCTTCGCGGAAAGTGATCTATATAAAGCAAATGTTAAAAAAGAAGGTGGCATAATATAGAGTGTAAGAGTCTCCTGTCAAGTCTTGCAAATATATATATATATATATATATATATATAATATCAAACTTGCAATGGGATTTAATATTTTTTATATCAGAGTAAAGATAATAATCGTATCTACAAATATGCCGCTGGAAGTACCCGATTTAGATCTATGTCCCGAAGACGAAGTCGAAGATCTGATCATTGAGGAACCGAGAGGATCCTGCGATCAGAACAGTCCTAAGGTATCCTAAGGTAAGGTAAGTACCCATGATTTATTTTTAGTTTTTGAGTTATTGCTATCTGATCATCACAAATGCTTACCGGATATAATGCAATGTTGAGCATTCACGATTTTCAAACGGCAATAACTCAAAAAGTTAATAAAATTCCTGTGTACATCCAGCAACAGACTTGTAGATAAGATTGTTATCTTCAAGATGATATCAACAAAAATATTAAATTCCACAACTGCAAATTCATGTGCAGTCTGACACAACAAACCGCACCACCGTTTGCCGTACTAAAGGATAGGGTGCGCTCAGCAGCATTGCCCGTGGTGACTGCAGCAACATCTGAATGGCTGGTTGGTTTGTAACATGCAAATAACCACACTTGAGTGGGTTTAGTGACATGAGTTCGCAATGAACAGGCTTCATATTTGGCACATTACTTGACAAGAGTATTAAGTTTACATATACAAAGTTTTCAAAGAAATCTAAAATTTAATTTCACTTAGTCTTTAATGCATTGTTTGAGACAAAAAATGACAACGGATTCGGGTGATTTAAAGCCGATATTTCTGGCTTACCCAGAAAGTTAAACTGTTTAATTTGTTCAATGGTTACACAGACAATTGTTATAGTTGCTGCTTTGACCCCTTTATTTGGCATTGGAATATCATATATATTTCTTTACTATTTAATAATAATTTATTTAGTACTATCCCTACATCTATATTATGAAGTTAATTATCAAGTAGCATAATCTGTACCTTTAAGTCTTTGTGCAGAATCTTTGGACTATGGGTATGCATGAATTCAAGTCCACTCAATATGCCTCGCACCAAACCAGCAGCTTGTTTTCTCCAGTCTTCCTCAGGCATGTCCCGAACCTCATTCTTACCAAGCCATTGTTCAACGTTGAAGTCACAAAGTTCAGTAGCAATGTAGGCGTACTTCTCATCTTCTTCTACCAGCTAAAACAGTGTAACATGTTTTATCATCTTCAACAAATCCTCTGCGCTACAAATAATGGGTAGTTCAATAGGTACACTGTTTTGGCTATCAACATGTTGTAGTTACATGTATCCCATTAATATATTACAATTTATGAAAACTATTAATTGTGCAACCATTGTGCGACATTGCGTTGCTTCTCACAAAATAAGTAAGAAATGGAACTTTCATGCATATCTAGCTGTATTCTGAGTAGTAAGTTAGTTGCCTTTTTCCAACAATTTTTCCCTTTTTTACCACATACAGTGTCCTATTGAAACTTTGATACCCACAACATATTTTAAGACCACCTTAATTGTACAGGTTATCTTAAATTAGAACAATATATATTAATTATAATATGGTATGTTACCACATAATCCACAATGTTAGGATGGCTGCTCAGGTACGTGAGAATCAGTACTTCTTTTTCTATCCGCTTGTACAGATGCTCTAAGACTCTCTTCACAGCCAGCTGACGTCCATCACGGCAAATGACACCTAGGTACACTTCCGTCCCCTCCCTCCTACAAATACCATGAAATGTCAATAATAATAATAGTAACTTAAATCACAACTTGTAAAAATTACAGCATATTTTGTAATATATAGGTACCATATCATTATGTAGACTACAAGCTGATTGTACATCTTGACTCGAGATGGCATGTTGCCGTAAGCATCGATGATGATTACGACATATTGCAACAAAGCGCGGTCAACGACTCTTTTTTGCGTTAATAAATGGCACAGTTCACGTCCCGAGTTTCTGGTTCATGTCATTCCTCTGAATTGACTTCCCACAATTCTTAACGTTGTTTGTTATTCCCGATAGAGTCCACCACTGCGTTTTTCATAGACAGGTGCCCCTGGCGAACCGCTCAGCAACAATGCCAACGTGGCATCGTCCCAAATGTCGAAGTCCCAAAAACATAAGCGAAACTGTCTTTCTTCAGATTGTACAGGTTTCAGATTTTTTTCCAATTCGGTGTATAGCCAAACATGTATCAATATCAATGCAGCAGGCCTAAACACCGCTCCGGTTTGCATCAACCTGCACTGTTATATCGCTTTTTCCATGTGCGTTGCACACTAAAAACAGCTGCAACAGCACAGACTGCCGCAAAGCAGAGTAGTATTTGGGCCTCAAAGGTGGCACAAAACGCACTATTATATTCATATTTTATAACAGCACATGCCTGAAACTATGTTGAATGGTGGAAAGAACACACTGAGGGGTAAAATATAGACACATATTTAGGCTGTTATTAATATATACTTGTATAACGGTAACATCGAGGTGGGCTTGGTTTTTACAGAATTTATTTAACATGATTCCCATTCAAAGCTACAGGCTGCAGAAGGCATGTGGACTAGGAAGCTTTAGGCTTATTGACAATCCAATTATTTTCACCTACATATAACCCGCCCGTAGCAAATATTTATGAATTCTATTTTTTAAACATGTTCACACTGATAGAATTAACACGATCAACTTGGTAGATCAATTCAAAACATCGTATTTGTATAGCGATATATGACATTTATGAAGACTTGGCTATGCTTAGCGGCAAAACCAATGTTACAATCTTGTTATGTTGGATACAATCTTGTTTTGAATTTTAAAAAACTATAGACTGACAATGTATATCAACTCAATGATTAGGGATGGGAATTCTGCTTGCAGGTATTTTTTTACGATGGACATGTTTCAATCTTAAAGCTTATGATCAAACTGTGAAACACATAAAATGATATTAATATTATGAAACCAACTCATGAGCACAACAACCCTCCTGTGCTTCGATTTGGAGCTGGATTAATCCTAGTGATTCCTTGATGCATAAGTTCAATTTCCACCATAGTGGTAATGGTAGGAGAATGAATGCCCTCGTAGCATTGTCTACAGATAGCCGTGTCTGTACTCTCAGAGATAGGTAGGTCTACATTGTATGTTAACTGGACACTGTTTCTTAAACAATTATCAAAGTTGGAACTTAACCTACAAAAGTCTAAACAAACTGTCTATGATTTAATAGTGTCACATCATATTATAGTCCTATTGTATCCATAGGGGTATGTGACTCCACGATGTGTTGTCATTTGGGCAGGGCATATTGTGCGGTCCTGCTTCGGGGGTTATGGTTCCTGCTATCAGCACACTTAACAGGAACCCTGTATATTAACATATCACTTAAATATATATATATAAAACTTAACAAATATATATGTATATATATATAAACACATCAAATGTGAATCAAATCCAATAAGTTTTTCATTCAGCAGTTCATAATGCAATAAGTACTTGCCCTTTACCAATCCTGAATTGCTCTTCATCGCACATGGAAATCTGCTGAAGATTTGGCACTAGTCTCTCTGGGTTCTTCTCCCGCAGTTGATACAGCTCCCTTAGATTCTCTGTATGTGTCTTATTCAGTCGCTCCTGGTCCCGCCATATGCATGTTGTTTGCTAAGGGAAACGCATAATACATACATGCTCATACAAAATATATACACTACATATACGGGCAGAAAAAAGCACGCAGCTATTCTAATAGTATTTCTTTTCCTAGAACAAACGATACTAGCCGAAAGCAGAAATACAACACTCTATTGGATGGCGCATTCATTGACAACTTCCCCTACATTCTTTGTCAACATATATTATTATTATTATTTGACATGTAACTCAACACGGTGAAAGTCATAATTTGTGTGCACACATTAACAGCATGTTATGTTTCATTTGTAGTAGCAATGGTTATCCTTACCCATAGATATACCACTGTGTTTGGAATTCTTTCATGCTACATTTACCAGTGTTCACCATTTATAACATCATGTCACCAATGCCTGGCAAAGGTAATTCCTTGACAACTGGAACACTGCTCAAAGCCCTTTACACTTTACTCCCCGGCAGACCTGTTCAATCGAACACCATCTCAACTTTTCTGGGAAGCATTCCGCCATGCAGCAATCAATGCACAAAGACTATTCATGCAGAAATGTCCATCACTGTCTATAGTCAGGTACACATTCATACAGCTGAGTGAACTGGAGCAACGAAGATTAAATGAACTTGCCCCAGGTTCGACATCGCAGCACAGGATTCAAACCCGGGTTCTCTCGGTCGAGAGTCCAAAGGTCTAGCCACTGCACCTCTGCACTCCACAGGTTACAGATTAACAAATGTTCAATATGTGATCTTTCATTTGCATTCATTCTTAGTATTGATGTGTGCTTGTAGAATGAGTAGTGCTCTATGAATTTAACACAAAGTTTGGAACTATTGCCTAGGAGATGTTATTTGGAAATTTAGATTTCCCAATGGTAGTACTGTTTTCACTAATTAGTGCAGATAATAAATATACCATAACTTACCCGAGTTGATCCTAGCTTTTCACCTGCTGAAACAAAGCACACAACAATTGTGTTTAACTTCTTAATTTTTTAAATCAGCACATCATTCTTAAAAAGACAGACCAAATAAAATTAGGATTCACTATTTCCACAAGGTGGCTGGTGCGAGTCATTTCGGGTCAAACCAATCACTTTTAAGCCATTTTTGCATGACATAACTCCAATTTTGATTAAATTTAGCACAGTTGTTGGCTCATGTGAGAATATAAAAACTGTAGATTATAAAAACAATCTAGGTAAAGTATTATTGAAGATGTAGTCACTGAACTTTGACCCGATTCGCTTACAGGCCATTACAATAATGTCCATAACTCTGCTTCTAAAATTACACTTTTCATATTAATAAAAAGTATCATTTATCATACGACCTTTGACGTCCGATACCCCCATGTATCTTCTGAATTTTTATTTTCATTCTACAGCATCCTATATCCTTCCTCAAGAGTTCCTGAAAATATTAGGATGGGCAAATAATAATGTTCAGAGATACAGTAAACTTAGTTCAGTCGGACGACCTATTTTTGGTTTGCAGATCAGTAAATACCATACTGAATTTCAGCATAACCTTTTGAGATCGCATAAAAAGCGTGCTAATGGGCTCTCTTATAATTAAATGAGTATACATTAAATGCTGTAATGTCTCATTTAACATGTTCACATTCTTTACAAGACCTATCTTTTGTTTTCTTTTTGATATCCTGTAGTTGCGACCAGTGTTCGTCGTTGGGTAATAGGTAAGGAGATCACTCACTGAAAGAGTATCAGTTTGTTACGGATATAACTATGATGGTGTTGGACCATGTAGGTGAAGGAAGATCAGTTGGAATAACATTTGTTACATGCGCTAGCCTCCAGTGTCCATCATCAGACTGAGACCAATACATTGGGCTGTGACAAGTTCACAACCTGTTTTCTTTTCATTTAAGATAACAAACATAATGGTACTTCCAAGTGATTCAATGATTACGCCTTAAAGAAGGGCAGTTTCTGTGTTCTTGCTATTGTTTTAGTTGTTTACAGACAGCTTGCAAGAAGAGTTGCTTCTTCATAACTCTTCTGTGGTTGAAAATACCTTCCTATGTGCAGAACTCAATAGCAGGAATAATTATTATATATATCTATATCTGACGGGAACTCAAAGGACTGGAGTGGTGGTATAATGATCATATAATTATGGTCTTTGTAGTAGTACTACAAGTAATAGTGGTAGTAGTAGGGGTAGATGTTGTAGTGGTAGTACTAGAAGTAGTAGTAGTGGTTATAGAGGTAGCAGTAGTAGTAGTAGTAGTAGTAGTAGTAGTAGAAGTAGTAGTAGTAGTGGTAGTAGTAGTGGTAGTAGTAGTGGTAGTAGTATTGGTAGAGGTAGTAGTTGTAGTAGGTAGTAGTAGTAGAGTAGTAGTCATACTAGTAGTAGTACTAGTAGAAGTAGTAGTACTAGAAGTAGTACTACTACTACTACTACTAGTAGTAGTACTAGTAGAAGTAGTAGTACTAGAAGTAGTATGACTACTACTACTACTAGTAGTAGTACTAGTAGAAGTAGTAGTACTAGAAGTAGTACTACTAGTAGTAGTACAAATAGTAGCGGTAGTAGTTGAAGTGGTGGTGGTGGTAGTGATAGTAGTTGTAGTAGTAATACCAGGTAGTAATAGTAGTTGCAGCCATAGTAATAGTAGTACCAGGTAGTAGTAGTAGTTGTAGAAGGAATACCTGGTATAACATAATCTAAAAAATGGGCCAAGTGGCCCTGAAGTCCTTTGGACGTCTATATGTGACCCCGGCTGACCAAATGAGTGATAAGTCGGAAAAATTGTAACATTGTTTTCTTACATCCTTGTAAAGGTTGGGTAGGGTGTTTTACACGGTTTCAAAAAATATGACTGCTACAAAAATTGGCAAAGTTATGGAGCATTGAACATGGTAGGGATCAAAAAGTGAAAATGAAGAAAACGGCTGTTGAAATTTTAAATTATTATTTATAATTATTTGAGAGCAAAAGGTAGACTCACTGTTTGACACAGTTTAAAACCTACAGGCGACTGTCCAGTTTAACAGGGGTCGTGTGGCTTAATGCTGTCTGTTGACACAAGCTACTGCCAGTGACCAATTACACATTAGTCACAGTTTCCATCAAACAATAGCAGGCAGAGAATCTTAGCTCCACAGCTGGGTGTAATACACAACCAGAGCCACCACTGATTCATGGTCAAGTAGATTAGCTCAATGCACCAACTAAGACAATACACAACACTGTGAGTGACAGTGTCCAGAGTGAGGACTAAGCAGTGTTCTCATTGCTGAATAGATCAATTAAACCTGCCAAGTGGGTGACATTCTGCACAAGTGTTCATTAATCCTTAGTGATTGTTCAGAACACCAGACTGACCACATACCTAAACAAAGCGAATGTAATAGGTGAAGAACAGGCAGTGTTCAAATAGGGGTATTGGTTGAATTGTATTTGTCTCGACGCAAAAGGCTTTATTGTGCCTTCATCGATTATAAGAAAGCACTTGATTTAATAGACCGGTCCTCCCTGTGGTCTAAGATAATTTCATGCGGTATTAATGGTATTGTGTTGAAAGTTGTATATAACATGTACAAAAATGCTAAATCACGTATAAATCAGGGCCAGGCTGTGTCAGCCTTCTTCTCATGTGATGTATAGGTATGGCAAGGAGAAAACTTGTGTCCCTTGTTATTTGCTATTTACCTGAATCATTTTGAACACTGTTAGTCACAATTATAATGGACTTGACATGGCAGCTGGTTAAATTTACAACAACCTTAGGGATGATGATGTAGAAAATGTATGTTCTACTATATGCTGATGACACTAGAATGATTCAATCAAATACAGATTTCTTGCTTGTGTATAGCGGAACTATTTCAACTCTTCTAATGGTTGGCATTTGGTTGTTGCAGGTGTCAATTATATTGTGAATCTGTAATTATTAGTCTATATTGATACAATTGATTTACACAGTACCATGTCTACACAAGGCATGGCAAGCGTAAACAGAATAGTAGAATGCATTTGATATAAATAAAGTGTAGGATATTTCACTCTATAGTTGTCCAGAATATTAATTTTCGATGTTTGTCACCTACAGGTTTCTACAGAAAATACATCTTTAACCAATAGACACCACAGTCACACCATTTTATAATAATTAAATGAACATCAAAATAAACACAACTTGCAATTATAGAAAATCAAGTTTTGAAAATAAAAAATAAAAAGTGTTAGGCAACTGTTCAATCTAACAGGGGTCAAGTGTGTCTATTCTGCCTGGGTGCTGTGACCAATTAAAGATTAGTCAATGTCTCAATGGAACAGTAGCAATAGGCTGCAGAGTTTAGTCATGGTGTTGACTTTGTGGCACATTAAACAAAATCTACTGTTGGGGGTGGTCTCAAGGGCCCTTCTCAAAACCACATCACTAGATAATGTAAAACTTTTGCACTTTGGGAGCCCCTTAGGTGCCCTTAGAATGATTCAATCAAATACAGATTTCTTGAATATAGTGGCAGCACCCTAAGATACATCTGTGCAAAATTAGAAAAAAAGTTGCTGAACAGTTTTTGAAAAAATAGGCCAAATGTTACATTTTTACCAGTTTTGGGGTCCTTGGAGGCCCTAGGGAGCCCTTAAAATGATTCAATCAAATACACATTTCTCGTGCGTAATGGCAGTGCCCTAAGATATGTCTATGCAGAATTAGAGAAAAAGTTGCTGAACGGTTTCTGAGATACGGCAGCTAACGGCGGACGGCGGACGCAGAGTGATGACAATAGTCCCTTGGACCTTCGGCCAACGGACTAAAAAGTATGGAGCGCAATTATATTGTTCATAGTGTTGTAATAAGGTTACATAATGTATTCATCTGTGTTGCAGAGAAATGAATAAAGCAATTATATTGTTTACACTGATACTCTTTATACTACAGGTAGTATAAAGAGTATCAGTGTTACTTTTGATATGCCATACATATGATTGTACTGAGTGGCTGTAGCTCACATGTCTATTCACTTATGTATATTTCAATGGTTCAAACTTCTCAGTTCATTGTCGTACATCACAAGCAATATTGACTAGGAAGATGAAAACAATTAAGGGGTCATCTGATGATGATGATGATGACGATTCTGCTGGTGATGTTGCTGCTGGTGATGAGGATGCTTGTAATGATGATGAAGAAAGTGATAATGATGATTATAAATGTATATGATGATAAGGAGGAGGAAGATGAAGACAATGAAGGTGCCATCTTAGTGATGAACTGGGTCAGCAATTGAAGCAAACTTGCAATTGCCATTGGGGGTCGGGTCAAAGCGTACTGCGAACCCAGCTGACTGAAACGAAACCATTACATCTTCACAGATATATGGAATGTAGGCGAACTATTGGACAAATCACTTTGTTGCTTTTGCATCCATAATATATCTAAAACGGACTCTTCCAGCCCAATTCTTCTTTCGGATCCTCGTTGCGGATGGCATCGTACAACGGTAACTCGTGGACCCAATTAACTCCCTTTTCCCTAAACCGTAGCAGGTCATGTGCAATTTGTGGTCTAAACTGCCTGTGCATCGTTTCGATTTTGCCTTGGCTTTGTGGATGGTACGAACTGCTCATGATGACTTTAGCTTACAATCTTTTCATCAGTATCTTTACCGCACCATGTATGTAAGAAATATAGTTTAGACATTTAGTATGATTCTACAGTTCACACACACATACTGATTCTATTTAGTAAATATTAATGGATTTTAGCTGCCAGTTAACCGGGTTGTCTACACAATTAAGCGAATAACTTATCATGTAAAATGCAGGGGCACATTAACAATTTCCGACATTAAGACGTAATAAAAAAAACTAAAGGGTATCTTAAAAACAACCACATCAAAAAGAGTAAATGAGGGTGGTTTTAGAGGACCCTTTTGTTATATTTAGGTGACCTTTAATGTTTTGATGGCCCCTTAAATTTTTCTTTTGATATGACTCCTTACATCTCTAATTTGTGATAACCCTTTAATTTTATGACCTTAACTTTTTAGGTGATCGGTTAGTTACCTTATTAAATGATCCTAACACGATTCATAAATTTATTTATAACATTCATTTAATTTATTTGAGATGATCCCAGGTTTTTGATATAATTTGTTTTGATGACCCCTTAAGTTTGAAATCCTTGTTCTTATCTCTTTTTCTGTGTCCCCGCTGGTTATCATTTTGGAGCCTAGGTACGTGAAATCTTCTATATTCTCGATTTCTTCACCATTAATCATGATGACTGCTTCTGTTCTGCTGTTCATCCTTAAGTGCTTTGTTTTCTTGGTGTTGACCTCAGTCCAATCTGTCTTGCTGTTCTCGCCACGCTGTCTGTCTTGGCATGTATATCCTTGTGTCGATGTGAGAGCAGCGCTATATCGTCGGCAAAATACAGGTGTTCCAAATGGCTTGTAAGGATCCACCGTATATCTCTTCTTCCTTCATTAACCACACTCTTCATAATCCAGTCTATTCCAAGGATGAGGAGAAAGGGGTAGAATTTACATGCCTGTTTCACCCCGGTGCTGACTTTAAAGGTATCGGTCAATTCATTGTTACAGATCACTTGTCATGAAAAGTCGCTGTACAGCATCTTAACTATGTTCACTAGTTTTTGAGGGACTCCATAGTGGCGCAATGTCCTCCATAGGGATTCACGATGGATCATGTCGAATGCCTTTTCTAGGTCTAAAAAAGTGGCATATAACGGTGCGTTCCACTCTTTACTTTGCACTAAAATCTGTGTCAGCGTGAAGATGTGGTCAGGGCAAGACCGTCCCGATCGAAAGCCCGCCTGTTCTTGTCGGATGTGCTCGTCAAGTGTATCTGTCAGTCTGCTCCTTTCTTGGCCAGTTTGACCATCAGTCCTGCCTTCCATGCTTCTGGTGTCGTTTCATTTTCCCAGATGTTACTAAAAATCTCTGTCAGTAACCTTGGTGTCTGTGGTTCTTCTGCCTTCAATATTTCTGCTGTCACTCCATCCACTCCTGCTGTCACTCCATCCACTCCTGCTGTCACTCCATCCACTCCTGCTGTCACTCCATCCACTCCTGCTGTCACTCCATCCACTCCTGCTGTCACTCCATCCTCTCCTGCTGTCACTCCATCCTCTCCTGCTGTCACTCCATCCACTCCTGCTGTCTTACCACTCTTCATTCCCATGATCGCAGCTTTCACCTCTTCTGTAGTTGGTGTGTTTATGTTGATGTCCAGATCCTCTGTTGCTGCTGCTATCTCTACTGTGTCAGGGGGTGCTTCACTGAATATGATGTTGTTGTCCTTGTCTTTCACTGGTACATCAATATTGCTCCATTGAAGGTTTTGGTAATTCTGTACAGTCTTTTGGTCTTGTCTTTTGGGTGCTTCCTCTGCCTCATCTGTGAGTTTTTCCACTTACGTTTTCCTGTCTGTCTTTGCCAATCTTGTTATTTCTGTGTCTAGTTCTGTGTATCTTCCCTTAAGTTGGTGCTGAACCCTCTCTGATCTGGCTGAACTTACTTTCTGTTTGATTTCTTTTCTTTCAGCAATTTTCTGCCAAGTTTTTGTCCAAATCTATTCTTCTTTGTTTTATATCCTAAGATTTTCTTTCCTGCTTCTCTAAAAGCCTGATTGAAGGCATCGATATTCATTTCCTGTTGTTCTCCCAGAACTTGGAAGCAGTTATTGAATTCTTGTTTGAAGACTTGCTTTACCCCAACATCTTTCAGTCTGGCTGAGTCAATCAGTCTTTTGCTTTCCTGTCCTCTTCATGCCTTGCGCAATTTCAGGGTGATGTTTCCTACAAACACTCTGTGGTCACTAGCTGTGTCAGCTTCTCTACAGGCCTTGACGTCTTGTAGAGAACTTCTCCATTTCCCATTGATAAATCCTTACCTGTTTAAATTTCCCTTTATTATATGAAGTGACCGCTTCATTTCATGACGTGACACCTTTTTTATTTGACAAGATCAGCTACATAATTATTTTTATGATCCCTGATTTCCTAAATTATCTCATACCTGGTTTGGAAAATCGAGCATTATTTTACTAAATGATCCCTTAATTTATTGTAATGATAACCTGGTTTATTAGTAATTACTAGTTACACTTGTTAGTATGATTCCTTAACTTTGTTAAAAGACCCTTTAATTTTGTTGATGTCCCTAAATTTGTTGAGACAATCAGTTCATTAATTTGTTAATGACTTCATACATATTTTGTAACAATACTTAATGTTTTGAGAAGGCCTATTATTTTACAGGATGGCTCCTTAATTTACTTAACTTTATTTCGATGAGACCACTTGGTTTTGATAACCTACGCATTGTGTTGATATGATCTGCTAGTTCATTATTAAAGTAGCTCTCAATTACCCCTTTTTATCTTTAAATTGTGTTTTATATAATCCCTTAATTTTTGTCATATTTTAAAACATCTAGGTTCCCGTTATCGTTTAGATGAACCTTGTAGTTGATTGAGATTACCCTTAACTACATGTTTTGATATTAACCCTTAATTGTTTCAGCGGATCCTTATTTTAATATTTTGAGATTATCCTTTAGCTTCTAATAATATTATAGTATCACACATTAACATTACATTTTGTGATTTCCCCTAAGTTCTTTGAAGTGACCCCTTAATTGGCTAGAATGGCTAGCAGTTATACGGGTAACACAAGCATGACGATGAGGAGGAGGATTAGGTTAAGGATGTCATTGTCGTCATCCTGATCATTGAAATAATTATAACCATCATCATCATCTTATACATAATCATCACCATCTTCATCACCAAGATGGCGCCTTCATCTTCCTCCCACTTATTATCACAAACATTTATACTACTCATTATCACCGTCTTCATCAATATTATTACTAACATCATCATCAGCAGCAACATCATCGTCATCATCATCACTTGGTTGACCCCTTAATTGTCTTCATTTTCCTGGTCGTCGTCATCATAACCATTTATCATCCACATCATCACCATCTTCATCATCACTACTAACATCATCATCATCATCTCCACCATCGACGTCATAATCATCTTCATTGTTTTTATTACATTTCTGGTCGATTATTACATTACTGGTCGATTATTTCATTACTGGTCGTTGTCATTACATTACTGATCGATTATTACATTACCGATCGATTATCACATTACTGATTGACTATTACATAACTGGTCGATTATTACGTTACTGGTCGATTATTACATTACTGGTTGATTATTAAATAACTGGTCTATTATTACATTACTGATTGTAACAAACGTGTCATGCGTGTTGCTGATTTTCATGAAGTTATTTAGGATTCGGAAGTGACAGCGAATTTGCTTTTTGAGTGTAATGTTGTGGGCATGTGTAGGTACATAATGTAGATAATAATAATATGTGTGTGTGTGTGTGTGTGTGTGTGTGTGTGTGTGTGTGTGTGTGTGTGTGTGTGTGTGTGTGTGTGTGTGTGTGTGTGTGTGTGTGTGTGTGTGTGTGTGTGTGTGTGTGTGTGTGTGTGTGTGTGTGTGCATGAGTGCGTGTATGTGTGTGTATATAACATGAACTTCTTAATGTTAATATCTCTCAAAGAAGATGTAGTATGCCGCTTATGAAATAACACAAAATATATTCATCCTTTATTCTGTACCAACTACAACTATAAGTGTAATGTTTTATTATTGCTATTACTAATGCAACTTAACTACTTTGTGCTAGGCTATTACTTTTGCCTCACGAATTCAAAACAATTCTTAAGGAGAAGCTGTATTGAAATCTTATCAACACTGAACAATTATTTAATTATCAAATCTTAACACCAACACATTGGTGATATTTTCAAACAAACAGGATGTTCGAACAAGATCTGATAAACATTAAAGTCCCATTTATATTGTTACCAAACTGCACGAGCTTGTTAGAAATACAGGTATGAGGTGAATAATCGAACCCAGAACTACGTGTAATAACCACGGCAAAAAGGAAAACCACGATATATACCTTGCATCTGAGACACATCTCGACCTTGCTGTTGTCGTTGTTCTTGCAGCTGAGGCACATCTCGACATTGCTGTTGTCGTTGCTCTTGCAGCTGAGACACATCTCGACATTGCTGTTGTCGTTGCTCTTGCAGCTTCAAGAAATATGCATGCCTGAAAGAATACACACAGCGGGTCAACTTCTTAACAAAGAAAGTGAAGACATGGATTGTACAGCAGAATGCAATAAATATGAACACAATAATTATACGTGTGGGTGGGTTTGGTTGACACTATGTATTGTGAAGAATATAAATCGCGGTGTCACCTATCAAACTGAACATATATTAATGCACATTGATGTACAAGGATATCACAACCAGACAGCGTGGCAGGTGATGTCTCGGCAATCATGTCACGTCAGTTGAATCCTGTGGTTTTAGATCACCCAAAATTCCCACACCACCTACCTGGTGTGTGCATGGGTTTTGAACACATACACAATTCTATCTTTTTGGACTTTGCAAACTGATGAGACCATCTTAAAAGTATGTGTAGCAAACCCTGACTGAGAAAATCAAAACATTAACCAGGATTGTCAGCACAGCGCTCTCCTGTGAAAACAGGTATTGTTATGCGCAGAATTGCCCATACTCCGGATGGCGTTACATAGGTACACATGAAAAAAAAGTTTCCTGGAGTGTTCATGAATGACGTTTGTTACTACATATGCCGTAATTTACAACAAGCATTACACAAAACACGCCAAACTTATTCGGTGGAATGTTCACGTGGCTTGGGACATTCGCAAAACCACGTGTAATGTTATGAACAATTAATTTCAACTCAATTTAATGTGCCTCTGATTTTTAACCCAGGCTAAAATAATTATCTTTTAGCCCAGGTTAAAATGTAGTCCGTGTAGATGCAATATGAGTTTGGGTTATTGATGATTTAGGCACAATAAAACTTTAGTTCAATGCTGAATTAATTTGGAATATTTAAAATTAAAATAAGTGTTCCATTAATCGGGAATACTTCAAATACATTCCATGCAAAAATAGTCTATTAAAATCTTGCGTTGCAACTACACAATTCAAAACAAGCGTAGAATAGATACCTCAACCACCTGAAATAAATAATTCTCTACTGTATTAGTTTTTCCTACTCTGTAGTTAACCATTTTCAACAAACCCTTCATTTTCAACATTTGATGTATTAACATTATATATATATATATATATATGTATATATATATATATGTATATATATATATGTGTGTATATATATACATATATATAGAACTTAGTTTATGATTGGTCAACTAGATTACTAAACCCAGTTGGAAATATGTTGCTCAATACTGTGCAGTCTTGTCTATATTTCTTAATCAATGCACTGTACTTTGCTGCACTGATTAACACACTTGCAATATGACGGCCAGTGTATTTATGCATTGATGCTAAGTAAAATGTAGTTTTTCATCTGCACACACTTTGTAGGCCAACCTCTTTGTCATAATGTTGCTTATCAATACACTATATTAATCTTACAGATGATGACATCGTCAGACAGAAAAGATGCATATCTATATGCTCAAATGTGTTACCATGAAAATTTCGTCTTTGCAGCTCCAGTATTAAAAGGAGGCAGTCTGTTTCTAATTTTTTATTTATTAATTAATAAAATGTTCTTAAGACTATACTAATAATGTTGAATGTATACTGCCCGCCAAACTGTGTTCAGTAAGCCCGTAACAATGGTCGCAATTTGAAGGCATGACCACGGGAACATGTTCTAATAGTAAAAAACATCCATTTTCAAAATAAACTGTATTGGCAATACAGCCGAGTCGGGCCGAGTTACCTGCAATACCCTTTGATGTTAAACTTTTCCACATTTAACACAGCAGACTTATTGTTACAATTTACTATGTCCACTAATTCGAACAGAAAATTAACAGTTACTGTTATATTGTCTGTAAATTTGATCTTTGTGCAAATAAAAAAACAGCCACACTTTATCTAGTTACACCCAATATCAAGCTAAAATGTGGATTGAGACAAAAATAACGAACACAATTATTTCAAAATGTATGGACACATAAATAATAATAAATACTACATGTCAAAATTGTTTCCGTTTAAATAAAACCTGTTCAGAAAAAAATGCCACGTCACATACGATCACGCCATAGTAAACACAACTAGAGCTTGGTACCAGGCGTAACAGTTTTTGTGAAATGCTGTATTTTTTCTGAATATATATATATATATCAGTTTACTAACAACGTTAACTTTTAAAAATATATAACTTCTTATAGTGGCACATTGGTGAGGAAGCTTGGTGTTGGGCGTAACCATAAAAACGGCCAATTAGCAATTAAAAAAAATTGGGTAGAATTATGAATCTTATGGAAGTATATTATAGTGCGTTACATCGATAAGATAGTTTACCTTGGCATTAGATACTTAACATTTTGAATTTATAATATTTAGTATTTTTTAGAGTATCTGAAGTAAATGCTTAAACATGGAAAGTCTATTTTGTCTGTTTTCGGCTATTCTAATAGTAATTAGGCCCCTTTGCTTGCAATTTGCTATATGGAATTATACATATCCTGAAAGATCTCGTCGAAGGGAATCCAGTGATGACAAATGAGGAAATAGTAGGAAATAATGCAACGTGGAAAGTTAAAAACGAACTATCAGACTTTTTGGGAGAGTGGCCCTTAATCTTACAGATAATGACGACATTGTTAGACTTAAAAGATACATAAACGCTCTAATGTCTTTACACAAAATATATAATGCCCACTAGTTCCATGTAGACGAACAGACTATGTCCCTGTAAAACTTCATTATTTCATTCTTATTGTGGTACTATGTACACCTCAAGTCTTTGGTGTAAATAAAAAAGAGTTTGAAAGGAATTACTGTTGCATATCACAACAGATTTATAATCTTACGCAATTTGTCATCATGTTGTAGTGCAAGTTTTATGTTTGCTACAAACTGTGTTAAATCGTTTATTGATCCATATTAATTTTAGCTTATTGTGTCCTCTTCAACATTCTGAAAATCCACTTCTTGTTAATTATTTTTAATCCGATATATTTGAGAAGTCCTATGTTTAAATACTGGACTACCCAATTGTATACTTGAACCCACATTTTATGTTTTTCATTAATCAACTATTTTTTATTCCAATCCTGTTGTAATGATGTAGATACTCACTAGAGTGGTGATTCAATATGTGAACCTTCTACAACAACCACAGTCCTCACCTTAGCAGTTCTCCTGCTGTTGGTCGATCACTTGGTTCATGTGTCAGCATGAGTCTGACCAGGTCACAAGCCACAGGGTCCTCAACGGCCGACAAGTTGTAGTTTCCTTTCTTGACGTTGGGCTGTACCATAATGAGGTCATCATCAGCTGCGTAGGGATGGATGCCTCGAGACATGATGTAGAAGCACACCATTCCAGCCGACTGCAAATCATATATTAGATAATACAACTTAAGGAGGATTAAACAAATACACACACACCGCAGGCACAGCTACGTTAATAATACATGTTTCATGTTTATTTGAGAAATAACTGCCTCTTTATACACCGATTATTGTGAATTATCTATAATAAAACTGTGTTGGTCTATGTAGACCCTATATATATGTGTCTGTCTGTCTGCCTGAACATGTGTTGTAATTTTTTTGCATGAATACAGCTGAAATTTGGAAGGCACTCAATGTTAAATGTGTACCGAGATGTGTGAATATATTGATAATACCGACAACACAGTATTCAAATTGGGAGGACATCAGTTCAAATCTAAACTTTTTTAATCAACATACATAGTACGATATATTGTGCAAAAACGGCTGTGAAACGCATAACATACAAAAAGCACAACGTTTTACATTTCAAGCCACTCTATTTATATTTAAAAATATAAATAAGTGTTTAATCCAGCATGAATTAAATATTTTACTCACAGCACCAGGATATAAACATTGGCCAGACACATCTGGACAATGTTGCCATTGATGTTGCCTCAGCTAAGCTGGATACAGTTATCCCTTGGGAGTACAACAGAGGAGGTCACAGACAGGTCGCAGAGAACCTATATCCCAATAAGGGAATAACCCACTCTGGTGACCAGGCAGTGACCAAGCAGTAGCCAATCACCGCACCGTACCTGAACTGTTTACATTTCACTGGCATTTTCTCTTGAATTGTTTAAGCATATCTAACAGCAGAACGACATCGGCGCTTGGCGACTTTGCTTGGCGACATTTTGCTGGTAGACAGCGTCTATGACTACGTCTGGAAGCGATCGAGGCGCTCTTCCCACAGTCCTTTGGGGTCAGGATACTGTTACACTTCCTGTTTGGTTACAGACGAAAAAACTGCAGTGTATTTTTTAGAAATGATTTTTTTACAAAATTCACCTGCTCTGACATAAGTGCATTTGAGTAGTCAGATTTCCAGGTGTGATTATAGAAGCTGTTGACAATAAAATTGTGTATTTTTAGCTTTTTTTACTAAGCGGAAGGGTATTTGGTAGCAATTTGGCTAATTGACCCTTTAGCCGGATTACTACCTGCATCCATTCGTAAATATTGACAGGTGTCACACATACAGCCATTTTACGGAGGACGCGTTTTACTTCAAATATCTTGAAACAATTACTAAAAATACTTGTATGGCAAAACTACAGTTGAATGGGACAAACCATTTTTTGATATTACAGACTTCTCATCAGTCTGCAAGTCCAAATCACAGTGACGGAACACATGTCTTATAAGGGGGGTGGGGTGCGTATGCCAGTAGTTAAGCCTCAATTTTAAAATCTGTATCAAAATGAACCAATGACATTGCGGCAGGGTGATTCATCGATCGTTTTTTGTTTACTTCAGCTAACTAAACACACGTGAAGATGTTGCTATTGACCCTAATGAAGTCAGAGGACAGTGTTTAGCTGGAGTCCGCCATAGCCATAGTGGGAGCCTGTTATCAGTTACTCTCTACTGACTGGACCTTCTGGCCAATCAAGCAAGTGGCATTGTTTTCTGAATGTCTGCTAATTAGGCTGTGCAATATTATGCAATTTAACTGCTTGAGACGTCTGGCCTTTGAGGAATTCACACTCTAAGGTGACTTTGTGTTTATATTTACCTTTGTAAATAGGGCACAAGGTCAAAGAAAATCTAAATTTAATTTGAATGTAATATAACAACAGGCTGTATTGAATATTCTTAAAAAACACATATCAGACTTTCTCGAAAACTGTATCAGTAGTTCATAGTGCCACCTGAGAATGTTGTGCTGGATTACAAATTGTCCAACAGCGAAGTGCTGATTTTTTTGGTGCCTTGCCACGTTTGGTGACACCTTTAAAATGTGCATAAAACACAAACACGTGGACAGATTACCAAAAATAAAATTGCAGAGTGCTTGTAACATTAGTGCCTATAAAGTGTACGTGTTGTTTTCAACATTTGCCTCCAAAATCACCATGTCTATTTGGGGTCAGGACACTTTTAGACTTCCTGTTTGGTTGCAAAACAAAGTGCAGTGTATTTCTGAGAAATAATTTTTTTTAAATTCACCTGCTCTAACATAAGTGCATTTGAGTAGTCAGATTTCTAGGTGTGATTGTAGAAGCTGTTGACAATAAAATTGTGTATTTTAGTTGATTTTACTAAGTGGAAGGGTATTTGGCAGTAATTTGGCTAGTTGATCCTTTAGCCGGATTACTGCCTGCATCCATTCGTAAATATTGAAGGGTGTCGCACATACAGGCATTTTACGAGAACTAGACATATTAGAGTTTGACTAAACTCGACCAGCATGTCAATGAGATGATAATAACAGCAGGTGAGAAGTTTAAGACATTTTGTAGGTCACGTTTTCTTATAATCAGACGAAACGTTAACATGGTCACCAATGAGAAAAGTAACAGTGTGCTGAGCCGTTTGTTTCGTCTGCGCGATGCTCTTGTCAGACACGAAAACGGGTGTGACGTTGGGTTCTTGACTATAGATGGTGAGTTAACAGTCTTAACTTGAATTTAGGCTGTAACATAATTAATTCAACGTTTATTCGGTATTCGCCCAAACTGTACTGTACAACGTCTCGTTGTCTGTAATGCCATTACGGTTGAATAATCACTTCGGTCATTATTTATCGAGCAGATCTGGACGTGCATGAGCACTTAGAAATATTTACGTGGACATACTAATTGTCTGAAGTAAATCCGACGCTGTTGAATCATTTCGTGGGTGTATTTGTCCGATCTGGTAGGAAATTAGGACTTTTCTTATTCGTCGAGCTGCTCAAGAAATAACGCCGACTTCGTTCGTTATTTATCGGACTTTTTAGACTGCATCGGATTTACTTTACTTCAAACAATTAGTATGTCCACGTAGATGCCTTGAAATGATTTCTAAGTGCACATGCATGCACGTCCAGATCTGCTCGATAAATAACGAAATTCGTTCGTTATTTATCGAGCAGCTCGACGAATAAGAAAAGTCTTCATTTTCCCATCAGAGCGGACAAATACAGGCACGAAACGATCAGACTGTATCGGATTTACTTCAAACAATTAGTATGTCCACGTAGATGCCTTGACATTATTTCTAAGTGCACATGCATGCATGTCCAGATCTGCTCGATAAATAACGAACGAAGTCGGCGTTATTTCTCGAGCAGCTCGACGAATAAGAAAAGTCTTCATTTTCCCATCAGAGCGGACAAATACTGGCACGAAACGATCAGACTGCATCGGATTTACTTCAAACAATTAGTATGTCCACGTAGATGCCTTGAAAATATTTCTAAGTGCACATGCATGCACGTCCAGATCTGCTCGATAAATAACGAACGAAGTCGGCGTTATTTCTCGAGCAGCTCGACGAATAAGAAGTCTTCATTTCCCGTCAGAATGGACAAATACAGGCACGAAACGATTCGACAGCGTCGGATTTACTTCAGAAAATTACTCTGTCCACGGAGATGCCTTGAAAATATATTTAAGTGCACATGCATGCATGTCCATATCTGCTCGATAAATAACGAATGAAGTCGGCGTTATTTCTCGAGCAGCTCGACAAATAACAGCCAGGCCTCGCGTTATTTCTCGAGCTGCTCGAGAAATAACGATCAGATTCGGCGTTATTTATCGAGCAGCTCGAGAAATAGCCAGGGCGTACATTTTAACATTGCCTTGTGTGTGGTTTATTGGTATTTTTGTACGTTGGCTAAATTAACTACTAAAACCTGTTCAAATTCTTCTGTAAGATATTTATGTGCTAAATCTATAACACATATTCTTTCCAGTTTCTTCAAACAAACGGTTTCAAACAGTTATTTTCCGTGAAGAACTATAGTCTATAAGCAATAAGATTGTTTACGTTAACTTCTAACGCGATTTCTTGGATTCAGTACCGCCATCTAGCGGATTTCCTAAGTATTTTTGAACATGTACCGCCATCTAACGATTTTTAAGAACCTCGTTCTTGAGTGAATGAATGAATGAATGAATGAACTTTATTTCGGTTACAAGTACACATTAGTGAACACATGTACAATGGATTAAAAAACAAAAACAAAAAATATTGCAACCGTGGAGATCCTCTAAAAACTCCTAGGGGCGTATAGCGAAGACCACCAGAAATAATAATTTTAAAATAGTTTCCTTGTTCCATACAGTTAAAGCATAAAAGTAGGACAGTAAGTTCTTCTGGAACAAAGTGAATAAATCATCTCATAGATGCAGTTAATGTATACACATACACATACATTACTTACAATACATAAATAGAACAGGTTGACTACTAATTAAATTGCACTCATTATAACATAATAATATATAAATAATAAATTAACTAATTTTCAAGTAAAACATGACTACAAACTTAATCATTTATACCATGATAAAATGATGGTATGCTTACGGTTAATTATATTTTGACAATAACAGCTCTTTGAGTTTCTTCTTAAATTGATTGATGGATACAATTAGTTGTAAATTATGAGGTAATGCATTCCAGATTATTGGTTCTGAATAATTTGTTGTGAATTTCCTTGTATTTGTTCTTATTGTTGGATGTAATATGCATTATGAAATGTAGTGAATTGAACATGTTTTACTTTGTTTCCATCTATTTTTATTTCAGCTTTGTCAATACTGTATTTCTTCCCGTTTGTTGTGAATATAATAAAATTAGTCTTTTTGTGTTTATTGAAAGCTTACTGTTTTTTTATTTGCACATTAACTTCTTCAATAAGTGTGTCAAAGCATGTATGCGCATGAAAAAGACTAGTGTCATCTGCAAAAAGTATAGGATTTAAAACATCTGAATGATCCAATACATATTCAATATCATTTATATATAGGATGAAGAGTAATGGACTTAATATTGATCCTTGCGGAACTCTGCATGAGATTGCCTTATATTCTGATTCAGTCATATTGTACGATACATACTGTTTTCTGTTCTTAAGATAGAGCTTTTAAACCAGTTGCAGGTAGTACCTCTTACACTATAACATTGAAGTTTTTTTATTAATATATCATGATCTATTGTGTCAAAAGCCTTAGAGAGGTCAAGGAATACACCTATGGTGTACTTTTTATTATCAATGTTACTAGATATTTTATTAACCAAATCAATTAGTGATAATTGAATACTTTTTCTGAATCCATATTGCTTTTCGGATAATATATTTATTAAAAAACTGTAAAGCCTATTGTACATTATGCGTTCTAGTATTTTTGAGAAGCATGGAAGGATAAAAACTGGTCTATAATTTCTTTTAGAAATTCAGGGTTTTCATTTTTATACAGTGGTATGACTTTTGACATCTTAAGTTTGTTTGGCACAATGCCAGTCTGTATTGATGTATTGAATATGTACACAAGTTGGTTTGTAATTTGTGGTATAATTTGTTGCACAACGTATGGATCTATAATATCATATCCACTTGACTTGTTTGAATTTGATGATCTTACTATATTTATTATTTCATTACGGTTAGTGGGTCGACAGAAGAAACTCGCAGTGTTGTTTTATATATTGTGTGGGGTCGTTTCCTGTTTTCGTTAGTTTTGCATTCAGGCTATGACCAATGTTAATAAAGTAATTGTTGAACTGATCTATTGATTTATTTTCTGTTTGTACAGTGGGTACCATCAGAAGTAATCCATTTTTCATAGTCTTTTTGTCCGTTGATTTTAAAACTTCATTTATGGTTACATATGGTACTCCATGTTTTCCTACAATCTTTCTTATGTAGGTCAACTTTATCTTTGAAATAGTTTTTCTTTGACTGTCTGATTACATGAGTCAGTTTGTTTACTTTTTTTTATAGAGTCTCGTTTTCTGTGGTAGGGTTTCTCTTACTCTCTTAAAGTTATTTTTTTGTCTGCATGATTTCGGTATTCCTTTAGTGATCCACTCAGTGTTATAGGTCTTTACCTTAGTTTTCCTTTTTGGTAAACATTTATTAATTTTTGTGTTAAGTATTTCTAGGAAAGTGCCATGTGCAGTGCAAAGATCTGGGTCCTTGTACATATCTTCCCGGTTTGTATTTTGTAACTCTGAATTTAGCTTATTAATATTTTCTGGATTTGTCATACGTTTGTAAATAGTCGTGTATTCTTTCTGTTTTCTTATGGCAGTATCATAAAAATTTAATACTGGATAGTGGTCTGCTATGTCATTATATAGAGGTCAAGATATTATGGAATATTCATGAATGTTAGTTATAATATTGTCAATCAGTGTTGCTATTTGTTGCGTGACTCTTGTTGGTTTACTAATTGTTGGGTAGAATTCACTAGCAAACATAGTATGCACAAAGTCTGTTGAGTGATTTCAAACTATATTCCAGTCTATCAAAGTTTTTTTTATATGCTTCTACAATTAACTGTTATTGTAGACAGGGTATTATTTCTATTTAGTTGACTTTGCAAGTTATGGAGCTTAGAACCGGTATAGTAACTACAGTCATTTAAACAATGTTGTAAATTGACTAGTTGGTCATCAGTGTCAAGTATGATGTCATCTATGCTATAGCACAAGTCCCTTTCGTAGGCCATTTCAAATCCGAATGACTAACGTTTTTCCTCTACGCCAGTTCCTTTATCGTCTGCACTGATCGCGGAGGTTCAGTAGGTCACGCTCGTTCACGATTGTTACTTTTCTCCCGCTGCTAAGGAGGCACACGTTTCTTCCATCAAGTGTCCATGTAGCCACAATACCTTCGACGGTACGTTCCTTCTGCAACAGTTCCGTGCGTCTTTTCGTAAGATTCTCGGAACTATAGACGTTATGTCCCAAGTCGCTTATCATGCCTTATGTTCCAAGTCGCTGTACAATGGTCACTAGCTGGTAACGTGGATTGTTTTGGGTTGAGAAAATACACGTTTTAACACGGCAGTTGAATTGACTCGCTCTCAACATGGACAGATACATTTGGGTAAGCGTCTAGTGCATCTATGTAATGTGATTAAAACGCCGTGAAGACGTAGCACAAAGTCCCGAAGAGATATTTATTCAAAAGTGTCTGGATTTCGTGGTGAATTATCGCCCAGACAACGCCTAGACACCTTATCAGGCTTATGCGTGTCGGCTAGCCCCATTGTCAAAGCCGCGTAGCCAAAGTCCAGCTCGGCTATACAGCCTCACGCGCGCAAACAACAAACAATCACTGATGGGGGCGAAAGTCGCCGAAGACGTGTACGGGGTCGACGCCGCGCAAAGACAGCTCAGCGAGCGACGACCCTATTACGGCTAAGCTAATGGACATTTTGACAGATGAACATTTTGTCTCGAACGTCGCGGATCAAATCGCAGACATCCTCGCCCTGAAACTGAGCGCGCGCCTTGAAAAGCTAGAAAAAGAGGCTTCTGTACTCACCAAAAAGGTGCAAACGCTGGAGGAGAAGGTGGAAATGTTGGAGACGGAGGCGGACACACAAAGGTGAACAATACACGCGTTGTCCGAACCTCCGCATCTCCGGCATTCCAGATACATCAGATGAAGTCACAAACAACTTAGTCATCGACACAATAAAGAAACTGGGGTTAGAAGACATTGGTATCAGTGACCTGGAAAGAAGTCACTGCCTAGGTAAAAAGACCGACGAACGTGGACGCCCCCGAAAACGAACAATAATTGTACGTTTTCGTAGTGAAGCGGTGAGAGATGAAGTGTACCGTCAACGCACCAAACTGAAGAACCATAACCAGCACCACCGGGACGAACAGATATATATAAACGAAGATTTGACGTCTAAGAGAGCAGCACTTGCTTCCAAAGCAAGATTCCTTAAGAAGGAAAAGAAAATCAATGATTGCTGGACATATGCAGGAAAGGTTCTTGTCAAAACAAACGTGGGAACAGTAAAAGAAATCCTTTCTGCAAAGGACCTGGACATGTATTAAACGGATCTTTGTGTAACGCCATTATGGGACAAAAAGACTTAAATACATATTGAGCGTCTCCGGACGTTATTTGAAAAAAATTTTCGGATCATTTGAAGTTTCTACTACTGTGCCTCTGAACTGTCCAAGTAAGATACTATGATTATCGTGGTAGAGACTGCAACATATAATTTTACAACCTACTATGCCATCACTGTATTACTATATTATTATTATATTATTGTATTACTATTATTATAATTATATACTTATTATATAATTATTACGGCTTTTAAGTCTTCCCGAAAACAACATTCAAAGTCGCTACTACTGTGCTTTTTACCTTTTTACTGACACGTGATATTTATGATTATTGGGCCAAATATTGCAACATGTTAGTTCCAATATATTATGCTGTCACTGTATTATCGCATTATTCTATAATTATGAGGGTATTTTAAATCTCCCCGAAAATTTTATTTTGAAATAATCTTTGATATTTCAAAGCTGTTACTATTGTGCCTTTGAACTTCTAAATGATCACCGGGCCTGAGACTGTAATGCACATATTATGTTACCATTGTAATATTGGATTATTTTTCTATAATTAAGGGTAATTTTTTGTTTTTATTTTGATACTTTGACATTTTTTCAATCAAATTTGCTATTACTGTGCCTTTCAAGTTTCTAAGTTGGCATATGATATTGTGATTATCGGGCCATATACTGCAACATATTAAATTCAAAATATGTTACTACTGTAAAATTGCTTGATTCTATAATTATAAGGTTTTGTTTTATCATTCAAAGCAGCCTTTAAACGTTCAAAGTGGTGTATGATAGTATGATTGTCAGGTGGTCAGAGATTTATATATGTCATATTATGTTAGCACTGTCAAATGGAGTGATTAATCAATTGCAGTCACTGGTGTTTAGTATGTTTTATATGCTAACTTGCAAACCGGCCTAAAAAGTGAATTTTTTTCTTTTCTTTTTAAGTCTCCCCCAATTTTTTGTATTATTTCTCTCCCAAGTACATATCATGATGTTATTGACTCTAAGCTTAGTTGGCCTTTCTTTTCTTATTTTGTTATGTTCTCTGATAGAAATCCATGCGATGTCTATCTCTACTTACTCTTTGATACTAACAATTGAATTTGTATTCTTTTGGTTAATCGTCGACATCAATGTGTTTATCATTACTTGTATGTATACAACTGTTCAACGGATATGTACTTATGATGTATATTATGATATGCATTCATACACTAGTTATATTTATGTACTTATTTTTGAATGTTTTTGTAAAAAAAATTCTAAGAACTCAAAGGATCAATATGATGTGCTCTAATTCATTTGTAAATGGCAGAATCTATTAATATTAGCCGGATCCAAACAAATAAAAACTTTGACTTAAAAACAATATTCAATGAAGCCAAACACATTGAAAATGAAAAGTATGATGATTCTCCATTTTCTCTTAACACACATGATTGTAAATATTTTACTGCAGTTGAATTTTCTGAAGCATTTAAACCAGAAAACAAATTTTTATCAATGTTCTGCATCAATTGCCGTAGTTTGGAGACTCAATGGGATTCTCTTCAAGAATTACTTTCTAATATGTCGTCAAAAGGCCTGACTCTAGATCTCATTGGACTAACTGAAGTTTTTAAAGTTCAACATGTTTTATGTTATAAAATAAATGGGTATCACAATTTACTATTCAATACAAGACTAGATACAGACGATGGGCATGGTGGAGTTGGCCTATACATCAGTAAAAAATACACCTATTTTAAACGTGAAGACTTGTCAATATTTATTCCTCATGTATTTGAGTCCATTTTTGTAGTGGTTCAAATTAAGAAATGTAAACCTATAATTGTGGGTGTAATTTATCGTCCCAACTCTCATCCACGTGCAGATCTTGATTTTATTTATGGGTACCATATTAGACATCCAAGACAAAATCTCAAATGAAAATAAAGTAGCGTACCTGATGGGGGATTATAATATTAATTTACTAAACTTTGTTACTCACAACAAAACTAATGATTTCATAGATAATGTAATAGCACAAGGATATATTCCACACATAACAAAACCAACACGGATAACACCTGTTACAGCAACTCTTATATTCTAATCATACTCACCCCAACTATGAATCGGGGATTATCGTTACAGACATGACTGACCATTTTGGAATATTTCATTTAATATATGGTAAACCTGCTACACAAAAATTAGCATATAAAAAAAACGCCAGTTAAACTTGACCAACATTTTAAAATTTAGGAGTCTTGGCTACGGCTGACTATTCCTCTGTCCTATCTACTAGCAATGCAAATGAAGCATACAACAACTTAATGTTAACATATACATCACTTTATGAAATATCTTGCCCAGTTAAAACTATCAGAGTAAATAGTAAATATATTAAAAGAGAGCCCTGGGTAACATCAGGCATTATAGTGTCTTCAATAAACAAAGACAAAGTACTCCGCAGAAAGCTAAATAAGCCCAATACAGCGAGAGAGGATGCTTATAAGGTATATTGTAGACTATTTAATAAGATCAAAAGAGCAGCAAAAATTAAGTATTATACTGAAATACTGGAAGAACGTAAACATAGCATCAAAGAAACATGGACCATACTTAGGAAGGCAATATTTAATCAAAAAAAGAGTTTTCAATTACCTCAAACTTTCATTGTAAAAGGAGAAAAAGTATCAAATTCTGCCTTTATTGCTGAAGAGTTTAACCGATTCTTTGCTGTTATAGGTAAATCAGTGAGTGATTTAATACCTCCTCCCACAACCTCATTTCATGCACACCTAAAAGATAACTATCCTGTAAACTTTTTCATGCAACCTACTGATGTAAACGAAATCAAAAGAATAGTGCAAAAACTAAAACTAAATGCACTGAAGGCTTCGATAGTTTATCTACAAAACTTGTACAACAGACCATTGAGGAAATAACAATCCCACTTGTGCACATCATAAATAATTCCTTTGTTACAGGTGTTGTACCTGATAATTTAAAAATCGCTAAAATAATTCCAATTTATAAATCAGGAAATATTAATGTGTTTAATAACTACAGACAAATAAGTATTTTACCAACACTTTCTAAACTAATGGAAAAAATAGTATGTAACAGATTAGTAATATATTTAGAGAAATATAATATACTGTATAAACATCAATATGGATTTCGCTCGAAACATTCCACTATACACCCTATATTGCACTTACTTAAAGACATAGCAGATGCAAATGACAAAACTACCAAAGATATTACATTGGCTGCGTTTCTCGACTTATCTAAGGCGTTTGATACAATTAACCATGACATTTTGTTGTATAAGTTAAATCATTATGGAATCAGAGGAATAAGTAATAGATGGTTTGCCAGTTACCTTTCTAATCGTAAACAATATATTTAAATAAATAATTGCAAATCTCCACTGATCAATATGACACATGGAGCACCACAAGGATCCATACTAGGACCTGTGCTTTTTTTAATTTATATTAATGACATAGTGAATTCTAGTTCTCTAAGCTTGCTATGCTTTGCAGATGATACCACTGTTTACTATTCAGGATATGATATTGAACATTTAGTCATAAAAGTGAATCAAGAACTAAAACAATTATACAATTGGTTGTGTGCTAACAAATTGTGCTTGAACGTCAAAAAGACACATTTCTGTGTTTTTAGTCCTGTAAACTCAAACTACGAGGTAAACAATAGCATTAAAATAAATAATGAAGTCATCAACCAAGTTGGCAAGTATAAAAATGACGAATCTGTAAAATTCCTGGGATTGTATATAGATAAGCACTTAACATGGAAAGAACACATCAACATAATTAGTTCCAAAATATCTAGAGCTATTTTTGCAATAAATAGAGTGAAATATTTCTTACCATATAAGTCATTAAAATCATTATATTACGTTTTAATTCACAGTCATATAACATGGTATACAAGCATGGGGCAATGGAAATACAAAGAAAATAGAAATTTTACAAAAACGTGCCTTAAGAATAATTAATAAAAAAGGATATAGGAGTCATACTGATCCTTTATTTAAGTCTGACAAAATACAAAAAATGTCAGATGTATATAAACTACAGGTCTCACTATTTATGTACGACTTTAAACATGATTTATTACCCAAGTCATTTACAAATTTTGCGATCAAAAAGACTAGACAAAAGTATAAGAATAACCCGACAATGCAACCTTCTTGTTAAAGAGACACCTAGAACACATTTTTCATCTAAGCTACCAAAACATAATTTCACAAGAATCTGGAACAATATAAACGAAAAAATAAGAAACACTAAACACAGGTTAAAATTTAGACGCGTGTTGTGTGACTTCTACTTAAACGCATATCTTCGTCAAGTGAATTGTATAAATTGTAGATGTTCAGAATGTAATGAAACTGATTAAATGAAACTCTACCTTTGTTTGTAAGTCTATTACCGTTCTTACACTACGTTGTTAACCAAGTACAAATGTTTGGATCGCCTTTCTATTCACTTACATATATATACTTCAACTGATCATACTTCTCAGTTCGTTGTTATATATCACCAACAACAGCACATACTATATGTTTAAATAATACTCCGGTTTAATATTATCTAGTATGGAGAGGGGTTGGTGATGAATTTAAGTGAGTTGTTTAACATGATTTTGATGATTGTTATGATTGTAATCATAGAGTAATGATAATCAAATAGTGTCACTGGAAGACGGCTTTTAGCCAAGTGACATCCATGCAATGTAACACATTTCCATGTGTATGACATGTATGTTAACTGTATGTTATGTTGTTACGTTGTAAATAAAGTTACTTACTTATGTCCCAAACTGTGGACGATATGTCTCAACAAAGGAGCGTTATGTCCCAAAAAAGACGATTTGTACTGTTCGTTGTAAATTATAATAAATGTCATTGTTATGCTTAAAAGTCGTTGTTCTGATCAAATAGGCACATGTATTAAGCTTTGTAGCCAAATATCCGCGGACATCGCTATTGTTTCTAATATCAGTGTTCATGCCATTCGCTAGGTGACGCCACTACGCCCTAATTTTGCTTCGATTCATAGTGGAATGCCCCACTGCCTGAATGCACAAAACATACTCGCAATGCTCCAATTACATGGTCGGAATGCTCCAACGGCATTGTCGTAATGCGATGCACCACTTTTGGTCGGAATGCACAACTCATTATAATATTGTCAAACCTGTGTGTGTGTGTGCGTGTGCGTGTGTGTGTATATATATATATAAATCAACTGTATATATTCAATTATTATATATTAAATGTATAATAAAGAGATAACAATTATTAATGTGTCGTAGGACGTTATAAGCTTCACGATAATCGGCCGGGGCTTCGTGCTCGTGCTGTTGGTGTTCGCGCTGTGGCCGAGGCGGTGACTGCGGTCGATGCAATCCCATGTCAGTTTCAGGCCCAACTTGTCGTTGCATACCGACAAAAACCGCCTTGTCAGTGTCATCCTGTCCCTCGGGTACTCTGTGCAGTAGAAGGCACCGAATTATAGTCGGAATGCCCCACTGCCTGAATGCACAACTACCTGAATGCACAAAACCTAGTCGCAATGCTCCAACCGCCTAGTCGCAATGCTCCAACAGCGTAGTCACAATGCTCCAACGGTCAGGTAGCAATGCACCACTTTTGGTCGGAATGCCCCACTAATTGTAATATTGTCAAACGTATGCATATATAGATAATACAATTGTATATATTAAAACATTAAATGAATAAGTAATTTAGAAATCACTTGTTTCGTTGACTTTATGTACATTCTTGGAAATAAACTGTTTTGTCTTCGTATACAAGTGTATGATTGTATTACATAACCTATCATGAAATATCGATTACACTGTCCTGTGATGTGAATAAGTCATGATGTGAAATAGCCTAATATGCATCCTGCTCTTGCGTTGAGCAGATCTTTTAGCTACTCTGGCATTGTTTTATTGAGCAGATCGGTTTGTTTGAATGACGGCATTGTATCAAAGAGTGTACATTGAAATAAAGCTTTGGACATCAACGACATCTAATTTATGTTGGCTTGGACAGCGGGTTGAAGACGGGGGGTGGACTATATATATACCTTTATTATGTTATGATTGATATCGTAGATGTATTATATATATATATGTATATAGTCCTTACGATATTAAATAAAATGATAAAGGTAGGTAGATATATACTATTTTATGTTTTAATGCATGTTCACACTTTTGTACTATTTATTATTATTTAAAAACAAATATTTTTTAATTTATCCTTTGTACATATGTTGTACGATGTAAATGATGCATGAATGGCTCGGCAATCGAAAATAGTGTAACCTAAGTATGTTACCGAGTGAAAATAGAAATAATTAATTAATCAATACACGGAGTGAGACTCTAATAAAACAATTACTGTATTATAGTTACTATATTGTTTCGCGGAAGTTTTCGTTTTGATTTTCTAGAAATAATTGAAGGTTATATCTTATACAAGTGTAGTCATTCATTATTAAATTACACTGAAATGATGACCTTTGAATTTTAATGTGACAGGCTAACAACAACAACAACAACAGTGAGAATAGTGGCGTGTGTGTGTCAAGAATATTTAGAGGCTTGTGTAATTGGCTTTTCTACTCCTGCTTTGTTTTATCGAGCAGATTGTTGCACGTTGTCTGTCCTTTTGGAAGCCATAGCAATTGGCTTAATACCCTTGTATTGTTTCATCGAACATACCTTTTTGTTTGACTAACGGCATTGTTGAAATAACGCGTCCGACATTAGCAGCATCTAGCTAAAGTTGTCTTCCGTTTGACTTTGATGACGTGAAGGCCTACCTGGGTAATCCAGTTCTTACTAAGTCCTCCTTGAATGCTTTGAATAAAAGTTAGGACCTAGCTGAGCAGATCTTGCGTGTCAGATTTGTGTTAGTATAATGTCTAACGTTACATTCTGAATAACAAGAAAATAGATAGATAGACAGACAGACAGATATAATTATATAAATCATACATACAAGCATGATCAAACAAGTGTAACAGACGGTGAAATGACATTCAATTCCGGGCTGACAGTGAAGCCAACCAACTATATAAAATAAGTACTTATTTAGTGAACTGGTCAACCTCAGAATAACTGTGTAGACAACGTAATAATAATTCCACGTGTAGCGTGTGGATTAAGTTGTTATAATAGATCAGATATGTAAGATGTCACAACAATAATAGTAACTAATGTTCAAGTAGCGTAGCACAAATATTTGTTGATATTCCTATTCTCTAAGAATGTGTGTATTGTAGTCACAGTCTAAACACTGAATATCACTAACTATTTTTTTCCAATGTGCTCTACATTGTAGGGACATTTTATGTAGTCACGAAGGTGACAATACGGCCTACGGATGTATATATGTTTAATTAATAAAATTGTCATCCTGATTTCTGACTACATCTTTTCAAACATGTTGTGTGTGTAGAATTTAACAGTGTAACTTTACAAGGGAAACAATCCATCCGTGTTCTTATGTTTTATGTGTAGCGAACGATTCAGCTCAAATTAACACATGCAACGATCTAGTAATAATAATAACATTATTAATATATATGTATACATCATGGAGGTCTTTATAAAAACGAACTACGAACTATTCTACATATCTACCAAGTTCCGTTATTTTATCACCTAATTCACAATAAGTTGTATATTTTTTAACTATGACACCCACTACTAACAGTATAATGTAGTTGAAATTTCAAGCAAAATCCATGTACATATATCACTACCCATATATTGATATACGCAAAGTCGCGTAGGCGATACTTAAATAAGTCATTATACTAGCCGACTTACTCGGCGTTGCCCGGGTAAAAACAAACAAACAAACATAGAAACCATAATGTTTTATAATATATAGATACCATAAGAGGTGCATTGCGCCAAACCATTGGAGCATTGCGACCAGGTCGTCATCACCAAAGTGAGGCATTCCGACCAAAAGTGGTGCATTGCGACCAGGCGGTTGGGGCATTGCGACCACGCGGTTGGAGCATTGCGACTAGGCAGTTGGTGCATTGCGACTGGTGCATTCAAGCAGAGGTGCATTCCGACCATTACCCGTTTCTACGACTGTACTGTTCCTGAGCGTCGCTGTCATCCTAAGATCAGCGTTCGCCTGCTCCAAGTCAGCGACTAGCTTAAATTTGCCGTTTGTTTACATTTTTGGGTAATACTTTACAGTACAGTATTTTCGTTTGCTAGTAAACTAGTGGGTCCAGTGGGCCCATTACTGTATCAGTGGTTTATTTGTTGGGCTACCTCTATTTGCTTGCCTATTCAGTCCTTACTTTGCCAATTCGTGTATTTTGTGCATCAGGGCCTCACCCAGGATCACATTTTTGTCCGTCCAAACTTGTTCCGACATGCTACAAAGTGCGGTCGGGCACGCGATCGGACGCGCGATCGGATGCGCGACAGGACACCATCTATGAGTATATATATATATATATATATACCAGCATGGTAAATTTTTGTAATCATACTTAGTGTGTCCAATCATAAAATATAAAAATAAACTAAAAGTACCATTTTCTGTTTAAAAGTGAAAAAAGGAAGCCAATTTCTGTTCAGAATTTTTTTATTTTACTTCAAAGTTAACTTTGAAAAAAATACATACTGTCAAATATTTAAAATATCACAATGTTATGATCTCTGCATCTAAATAATACTGTTTTACTGTGTGGTTAACTTTTCTAACAACATTTATTTGTGCAATATTTGCAACACAATAACAATCATACCTATAATAAATTTAGACAAATGTAATGTACACAAGCAATTTAAGAACGTAGTTGTAATTGTAGAAGGTATATCCAAATGTAGATTAAAATCACCAAGAATGTAAAATTCTGAATGAATAACTGCCAGATTTTCCAACATATCCTGAAAGTCTTCAAAGAAATTGGCCGGATGTCCTGGAGGGCGATAGTTACAAACAAAGTATGCAGAGAAAGAAGAATCTGAAATTTCAGCACAGATTCAGCACGGTTGGGGCATTGCTAGAGTATTCAGGGTTAGAATGTAATTTAACTTTGAACTGCTGTGATATAAGAAAGCCAACACCACCTCCACGGCCGACTAAACGTGGTCGATGGTGAAAGGTGTAACCAGAAGGGGAAACGTCAGAAATGCAGGTATGTGTATCATGTGGTCTGAGCCAAGTCTCTGAGCTAGAATGTTTATTTTCTTTGAAATTAATAAATCACAAAGTGAGGCTGTCTTATCTCGTACAGATCGAACGTTTGTAGTGGCCACCCGAATGTTTCGTCTAACATATGGCCCAGGATTGAGACTTACATCTCCTGCTAATAATAAAATTATTGCTAATTTCAATGTTGGCGTAGAGCGGGGGATTGGCAGTAACTTTCTATTATAACAAACATGAAGACATGGCAGACTATGCAAAATTGAAATAGAATGATGGATTTTAGTGTGATTAGGAAAAAGCACATTAAAATTATTAGAATGGTTTGCATGAAACAAAATCTATATCCCTTACAGCAACAGAGCAAGACAAGCAGAAAACACCCAATAAGAATAATGGTGACATAATTATGTTAGACTATTATCATATTTAGTAGAAATTAATAGACCAAAACCATATAATTTTATATCATATAGATAATGAATAGTAAAGAATGTTAAACCCAGAGCTAAGGCTAAGCCTACGGCGTAAGTCAAAAACTAAATTATATTTACAAGTAACAAGATAAGTCTTTACAAGTAACAAGATTATGAATGTTCAAATCACTGATGCCGTTTCATTTTAGCAGCGCTATATATGACGCCATCCAACGAAATTTGTTAGAACTACGAAACGCGGGCTATGTCACTTTGAGCCAGCGTAACCTAGACTGTTGTTATTCCTTCGAGTTTTGTGTTCGAAACCGGAATATGTATACTTATGCGTGTTATAACGATGTGACAATTACATTTAATTAGCAACATGTCTTCAATGCGCTTAGCGGACAGCCAGACAACGATCGCAAAACAGTTTATGTTGGCGCCTTCCGCTCGCGATCCTGTTTACGTCGGTTGACACCAAGGAGCCTATATTTAGACAGGAGGCGTCACTGAGCGAAATCATGGCAGTCTACAATTAGAGTTTTTGTCCGCCATTTGGGAGGCTAGCACGTGCGTCAGTGCATATGTTCTGGCTTGGCGTGCCTCCAGAATGGCGGACTAACCGCTCCACTTACGTACTTTAAAAATGGAAATAGCGCATGCTGCACGTCTTGTATTGATACACGGTCTTTGCCTTTGGTTGACACGACTCACGAGATAGCACCGGCGCCAGCACACTCGTAACGATTTGCCTTGCGCGTTAAAAAAAATTATTCGTCATAAATCCACCAAAATAAACGAATACCGTTGCATAGTAATCATGTTTGTTTTAAACTATCGCCAATAAAGTCAGCATCGTTTACGGTGTTGGTGATTCTACTTTTTCAGCGTTTACTGAGTTTCCGTTCAAAAACACATATCCCGTTTCGAAATGTCAATTATGCAGAATTCCATCCGTTTTCCAAGGACCAAGAACGCGTCGTAATCGACAACTGCTTTTCAAAACCAGTCTCCGTAGAATTTGTAACTGGCTTCGCGGCAGTTTTCAATGACGTCGTAAAAATGACATGGACGGGCTGGCACGAGCCAAAAATGTTTGGAAGGTTTCTTCCATGTTTTTATCTTTATTGTGTAGTGGTAACAAAAAAGTTACAACCAACGTAACTAGTTATTTAATAATAATAAGGTAACCTCTTTTGTGCCTAAATCCTTGGAAACCAAACTCTGAGGTGTTTCAAGATAATAGAATTGCGTGCAATGTATTGCATGCAATGGTACCAATATACGGGGAGACTAGGTTGCGCGAAACCATTGCATGCGACTAAGTTGCATCGTGTGACGGCACCTTTAGTCAATTTCAAAATCGGTAGGCAGCAGTATTCAATTTGTCAACAGACGGATAGATATGCCAGGGAGCTAGGGTGGAAAAGCAAGATTTTAAAAGTTGGTCTTTAAATGACGGCGAAATTGTGCATTTTTTTCAACTGATCTAACAAACAGGGAGCATATATATTATGTATGTATATATATATATATATATATTATGTATATATATATATATATATTATGTATATATATATATATATGTATGTATATATATATACCAGCATGGTAAATTTTTGTATTCATCAGGCAAAAACACCAATTTGGATCACACATTTCCATCTCAATTCCACACACATGGACTAGGTACTGCCCAGTGGCTGCTTTATCTGAGTACATTTCTAAGAGGGGTCAGGCACAAGGCCCGCTATTCTGTGACCCAGATATGTCACCAATCACCCCTCATCAGCTACAGTTTTGGCTATCTTTCTCGTTAGCGTGGTCATCTCTCCATAATCTAAATATAAAATCTCACATTTTTCGAATCGGGGCAGCAACATATGCTTCAGCTCAGGTATATTCCAACTCCCAAATCCAAAGGATGGGCCATTGGAAATCCTCGGCATTAAAAAAAATATATCCGGATTACTTCTTTCAAAACATTTTAGACATGACTTTGATATCTCAAACCATGGAGTTTGGAGACTTTATTCAAATGTTATCTTTACTGTGATGATCTGAATCATTTATTTACGTGTAATGTTGATGGTTATCTAGGTTAACATTGGTTGATTACATAAGAAACCCACTAGCAGGTGATTTGTTTGGTCAATTTCACCACAATTTGTGATATTACTAACTCTATGCATTCATGTATGTAAATACTTATATATTATTAGTTGATAAGTAATACTAATATGTGTAGGTATTTACAATATGTAAACAACATCTGTCGGTCTCAGAGGGCCGAGGTTGGGGGGACCTGGTGCGTGCTCAGCTCTTCAGCCTTTGGCCGGGAGAAGATGCACATGGCACACACCCCCAGCCTCAACCTCCCTGGCATACATTAGATTTGTATGTATTCATATTGTTAGTATATATAATTATATATGTGTGCAATTTTAGGCACGTTTAGCACTTGAAGGTGGTACTAGGGAGGTGATGATAACTTATCTGTATTTCCTGCTTTCCAGCTTTGGGCCAGAAGTTAGGGCGTAGTCTTATTTGTTCATCCTATCCCTAAGGTACCTTCACTGTGTAGCAGGGCAAACATAGCAAACGAGTTATCATGGCTATCCTTGCGAGTCTGAGTCGGGGTTGTTGCATTCGTGCAACATTCTCATCTTTTGTCCTCACTAGCTCCAAAAGTGACTTTTCAGGTTTTAATGCGAGAATGGCCCGGACTGCTCACAGGAGGCAAAGTCTGCTTTATGTTTGATTGGCCGAGCCAGGCCCAGGAACACAATGTTGTTGTTGGATTCTGCTACGCTTTGTGTAGGGTTTGTTTGGGTGTTTTCTAGACCCCACTTTATCCGCTTGGATAGTTAATTATTGGCATTCCCTATCGACAGGTATGTTCAACTCTTCTATGTTTGTAAGGGGAATTGCCTTTTGCTATCTAGGTCGAAGGCAATGCCCATTGTCTTGTCATTACCATTTACATTACTAATTTACTACATGTAATTAAAGGGCATTGTCATTTTCCACCCACATTCTGTGACTCTCTTTCTCTACATAGACCTAGCAATGCAAACATACCCCATTAATGAAAACAATGGTGTATTATTTATATATATGTTAAAGAATGTAGAAAATAAATGTTCTTCGTACATTTATGATTTATCAAAAAGGGCACAAACACCATATATAAATCTTAGAACTCCTTTCTCTAGCAATTCCTTGTCAGCTATATTAATTAATTGATTGTTCACAAAATTACACGTTTTTGCAGTTGTTCCGAGCTACGTTGTTTATTACTAGTAACAGTAGTGTGGAAAAACATGCTATACGAAGCTAACAACATCAAAATAAGTTCATTTTAAAACAATAAGCAAAGTTAAAAATAAAAATGTGTCAAACAGTTAAACGTAAGTAAATAAATGAGTTGCAAAAGTACATTAAATAAATATGTTAAATAAATATATTAATATGTTACACGCAACTAAATGGAGTTGACAAATTATATAGAAATACATATTAAGCAGATACGTTAAAAAAAAAAAAAGGAAATTAATAACAGGTGGGGAAGGTGTGCCTTAAGCGGTAAGCGAAAAAAGTCACATTCAGTTCCGACTCTTCGAGCAGTCAGCATGCAATGAGATAAGACGTTGCATTGAAGGTATGGAGCACGGACTGATGTAGGCAAACCCTCAGCTGAATTAGTTGCATGCGTCAAAAGTGAGGTTTTTGAATGAACTAATTTGCGTCAAGTCAATTATCGCCCATCATCGCTGTTGGCAACTACCTTCGCTCCATACTCGTCACACCTGCCTGTGATTATGTAATCGTTCGTTAGCCACCATGTCTGCGGGAGACAAACAAACGCTTAGTAAGGCGCGGTCAATGACTAAGTCGATTACGGATGAACGGGCAACCGGGCCGGTAACAGAGTCTCCGCACAAAGAAGACGACTTTGCGGCATTTTTTCGCTCGGCCCAGGCTAGTTTGAATGACAAGCTCGATAGCATCATCACACACCCGGCTAGCCATGAAAAAACTGTCAAACATCGAAGACAGAGTCATGGGCCAGTCGACTGTGATTGCGGACCTAAGTGAATCGGTCGAATTTAATGCCCGAAACATAAGACCAGCGAAACTCTGTTTCGGAAATGGGCATTGTGATCGATAAATCAAACTGCGAACTGCAATTCGCCTCCACAGCTATCGCCAAACTCGAGTTGAAACTGAATGTATCGGAAAGACACACGGTGCGCCTGAGACAAACTGCATCTCCATCATAGATCACATCCTTCAAGACAAGTTTGAGGTAAAGGGCGGTGCCATTGAATATGCACACCGAACTGGTAAGCCGCAAAAAGGGAAACCTCGACACATCATTGCAGGTTTTTATAGCAGAGATTTACGGGGATCAGTGATGAGAGCAGCGCGAGCGAAGCTCGCAAATATACCGTACCGCCTCATGGATGACATGACGAATGTGGACTTAACCCAGAAACAACGAGTTCGCCCCTACATGGAGGATCTGTTCAAGCGTAACAAAAGGCCGACTTTCCGAAATGGGAAGTTATACGCGGAGGGTCGTGAAGTTGCGGCAGAAGATATAAAAACATTCCTGAACAATCTTCATCAAGGCACTGGTTAATATTCATAGCCATGTAACTATAGGGCTGTATACTACAAGCCTATAATATAATTCGTTGTCATTTTATAATATTGCATAATTGCCTTTATAATTTACGTCAATTTTTTTGGAAAACACGCTCCATACCTTCGTGTTTTGTAGTTTAATGGTGCAAACAACGTTTTCATTGCTTTATTCTTCATATGTTTGGAACAGTTGCTCCACATACGCAAGCATCTGTATGACGTAATCCCACCCTGGTGCACTATACTAAACCTTTGTATTACAGTGTATGGCGCACAATTTAAATAATAATTCTTTAGAGGACAGAATACTATCAAACTATGGAGGTTCGATTGCATATAATCTAATACAGCTTCTCTGTGATGCAGATGATAAATTAGACGACTTAACAATATTTACTCACTCACCTTATATATACACTACACACTTAAAAGAACTTATTGCCGCTACAATAGATAAGTTTACTATGTTTAGCTTAAATGTTTAAAGCATTAATTTAAGATTTAACTTCATTTACCCACTCTTACTAGAGTTCATCAATAAAGACATCGGTTTCAATGCCATATGTTTGCAGGAAAGTTGGCTTTCTGATGACGCAGAATTATCTCAATATCAGTTACCAAATTACAACATCATTCATCAAGGCAAAAAATGCTCCGGTCACGGAGGTTTATTAATATATTTACATGTACGTTATTCCTATATTGTATGACAATTATATGACTCATCCGATGTTTGGGAGGGGCTTTTTATTAATGTATTTGGTGCAAATCTAAATAAAACATCACAATAGGAAACATATACAGACCGCCTAATAATAATGAATTAAGTATATCCACATTTATTGAAGAATTTGCACCGATAATTTCAAAATTGGGAAAAGAAAATGCAGAAACTATATTAACAGGCGACTTTAACATTGACCTGTTGAAAGTATATAACAAACAAAAAGTCGGCGACTAATTTGATTTATTCTGTACACATGGATTTTATCAAAACATTACCTTGCCGAATCGTTTCTCTCGAAATGTAGCTGCACACTTATTGACCAGATATTCTGTAAGATTTCAAATGCCACCACTGCTTCCACAGCAGGTATAATTATGAGCAACATATCCGATCATTTACCATATTTCATAATTACCGATATACTGTTATCCAAACAAAGTGCTCCCAAATGGGTGACAATCAGGACAAACAATGAAAAGGCAACAACACAATATTATGAATCTGTAAGGCAATCGTGCATCATAGATCAATTAAATCTAAATGAGCTATCTGATCCAAACACTAACTATAACTTACTTGAAAATATACTCTCCCGACTATATGACTATAATTTTCCTGCAAAAATTGTTAGATACAATAAGTACAAACACAAAAAATCTATTTCATAATTCTCGATAAACTGTTATCTAAACAAAGTGTTTCCAATATTATGAATCTGTAAGGCAATCGTGCATCATGGATCAATTAAATCTAAATAAGCTATCTGATCCAAACACTAATTATAACTTACTTGAAAATATACTCTCCCGACTGTATGACTATCATTTTCATGCAAAAACACAATAAGTACAAACACACAAAAATCAAACTGGATAACCATTGGAATAATCATCTCAATAAAAGAAAAACAAACTGTATCGCAAATTAAAACAGACTGCGCAAAATGACATATCTTACAATGTATCATTGATACATCTTTGCGTTTATAAAAAATATCTTAAATAGAGCTATCAGAGAAGCGAAGCATATTCACTACACATTTTTTCGATCAATATAAATTTAACATAAGAAAAACTTGGGATACCATTAAACAACTCTTAAATAAAAACCATAAGCAATTTGAATTTCCAATTTTTTTTAAATATAAATGGAGTACATATCTCGGACAAAAGGGAAATTGCGCATAAATTTAATTAATTCTTTGTAAATATTGGCAATAAACTGGCAGAAACGGTATCCTTTAATATACAACATAGGGCATTTACAGCTATCTAAAGGACAAATCTCCGTTCACATTTATATTCAAACATATTACAGAAAAATTTATATTGTCAGTTGTAAAGGAATTTGACCAACAAAATAGTGGAGGACATGACTCAATCTAAATAAATTTGCTAAAGAAAATCAGCCCGCTAATTGTCAAGCCTTTGTCTCTCATAATTAACAAATCGCTCGCCACATGAATTTTCCCACATTAACTAAAAATTGCAAAAGTTATTCCTCTGTATAAGAAAAACGATAAAACGATGCTAGATAATTACAGGCCAATCTCGTTGCTGCCGTCTATCTCCAAAGTCTTCGAAAGAATTGTGTATAACCAACTATTTGAATATTTAACTACAAATGAAATATTATTTAAAAGTCAGTACGGTTTTAGAAAAGCACATTCTGCGGAGATGGCTACACTGGAAATGACAGACACTCGTTTACAAAGCTTAGAAATTTTGTTAGACCCCTCAAAAGCATTTGATACACTAGACCACTTTATTTTATTTAAAAAAACTTGAACACTACGGCATAAACAAGACTCCGTTACACTGGCTAATCAGTTATCTTACAAATAGGATCCAGTTTGTACAATTCGGTGATGTAATATCCAATAAATTACCCATCTCTACAGGTGTCCCTCAGGGTTCCATATTGGGACCATTGTTATTCATCTTATATATATAAATGATACTCATCACGTTAGTGATAAATTCAATGCGATATTATACGCTGACAACACTACCCTAATTGGTCCACTCTGTTTCTTCCAACCTACTTCAGATGTGTTTGATAACATTACTTTAAGCATCAACATAAATAAGGAATTGGAAAAAATAAGTGAATGGTTATCAGTAAACAAACTGTATCTTAATGCTAGCAAGACGAAATATATGTTGTTTCATTTTCCATAACAAAGTACCACGGGTATCGATTTAACGCTAAAAATAGATGATCAACACATCTTAGGCACAACTATCCATGAAACATTAGATTGGACAGCTCATATTCATAAAATTACCGTCAAAATATCACGAACGTTTGGTATATTAAATAAGTTAAAGCACTTCTTACCGACATGTGCTCTAAAGATAATGTACAATTCCTTAATTGCGCCACACTTCAATTATAGTATTTTACTGTGGAGCTTTAATTCAAACAGAATTTAGAAATTGTATAAAAAGACGATAAGAATTATAACCCATAGCGAATATAATTCCCATACAGAACCTCTAATGAAATCACTAAACTTATCGAAAGTCGACGACATTTCCATGCAAAAATTTATTAATAGTATCGTTCCTTTTTACTGTAAATCTTTATTTTCACTAAATACCATACACCATGGCCATCACACAAATCAAAGTCATTACATCTCTATTCCGTACAGCCGTACCTTCCGAGCCAAAAAGTGTATAAGATACTACCTGCCAACTCTACTCAGAAACACGCCACCTAGAATTACGGAAAAAGTAAATACTCATAGTCTTCACGGTTTCTCTTTATATCTGAATAAATATCTTTTGGATCAATACCAAGAGACTTGTACAATTGCAAATTGCTATATATGTAGGCAAAACAATAATCTGTAATTTTTGAAAGTGAATACTTTTTATTATATAATAAACTGCCTACGCGCTTGTATTTGCATAACTTGATTTGAAACCACAAAGATTTCTTAATTGTATCCTATTTTTACTAATATGCCGATTTCCGTGTGTATTCCCGAACCAAAGCAGCCCTGGTTATGAAGATCTAACCTGCCTCCGCTTTTACTAACCTTTTAGTATTTATGTCGTGTCTCGTCTTTCATAATGTATGAAGCAATTGCGACTAAAAGCAAACTATATTTTAGTCTAAACCGAGCATGGTATTCTGTTCTCCAATGAAGTGTTTTCCTATGAAATGAAACAGCCATTGATAAATCACATGTAGGCTCATAATTTGTGTGCTGGATTATGGCGACCTTGTTTATATTCTACCGAATCACCTCATATTTTTACGGTGTGCACCACAGTGGGAGAATACGGATATGAATGACAGGAAAGTAGTCTGCTGAATAATAATTTACTATGTTTAATTGATTAATTGCAGTAAATACTCTTTTCCCGTGGGTGGCTCTCCCGCTAGCGGCTTTTGAGCCTTAGTGAGAGCCTCCCGACATAGACTAACTATTGTAAAAATGTGTGTTGCATTGTGTGCTTTTGTTTGTTTATTGTCGAATTAATTGTTCCAATTCCAATAAATAAGTTTAACAAAGTCAAATTAATTGAAATGTCACTTTTACTAACATACTTTAATAGGCAGTCCAGAAGAGATTTTTAGTGAGGTTTTTACTATTGCAACAAAATTGGCATATCTGGCTGCAAGATGTAAGGCAATCCGTATAACCGGCCACCTTGAAGAGAAGAACCACTGCCCGTACTGCTCAAGGTGGCAACATGGTATGATAAAAAGACCTTGACTGGCAGATGAGTCTAATGACATCAGATATGATCGTAGAGGTGGTGAACAGTGCGACACTGTGGGAGACCTTGAACGAATGAATTAACCAAAGAACAAAACTGGTAATCATGATCCAATATGTGGGTTCCAGTGTGAAGCTGCCGAATTGTGAACTATTTGCAGTTTCCGTAGCTGCACCTCACACAGACTGTAAAGCAGCACATTGCTGTCATCCACGTGTGACATAACTAAGGCATGGATTATGTTCTTACATGCAGCAGTGGTCAGGCATTTCCTGATCTAGGTGATGCTGCAAAAGTGACAATATGCCACCTGGCAAACACAGTGTATACGCACCACCAATGACATAGTGTTATCAACTGCAACACTAATGTCACGGATACATGGTTCTAAACTAGCCGCTAATCAGGTGGTGACGTATATAACTTGCATTAAGAAAAAACGCTCAAAAGAATGAGATAACAAATGTCACCTAAGGTAACTTCGGGAAACCGTCTTCTGCGTATGTATATAATGCCACCAGAAGGGCACATTTGCTAATAATTATAATTCTGGAAACACCACAAGTAATCTAGTTTCCTAGTCTGATGTCTTATTGTGTTGTGCTTGGCTCCCTGCTGTAATTGTCATAACTGTCACGATCACCTGCTTTGGGGTAGCAATAATAGTTCTACTTGTGCTGTCATTTCTTGTTGTATAAACCTAGAAAAAACTATTTACAACATAAAAATCCACTGGATGGTTTTTATTGGATGGGTTAGATAAACACAATATTTTCCTTTAGCTGATGATAATTAGAAATGTTTACTACAGATTTACAGAAAACTGTTTGATAACACTCACCTGTATATCATCACTGGCTCTGTATTTGATGGGTGTCTTACTTCTTTCTTCCTCTGTTGCATACATGTGTTCAATTACTACTCTTGGCCTCCAGTACATGGTTCCTGCACAAAATATGGTCAATGCTCACAGTATACACCAATTATTTTTTAGTAAAGCAGGAATCCAGAATTAAGGATAGTCATTGTTCTTAAAGTAACTATGGGCCATATCTTGGTTACAATTGAACATATTTTCATAAACGTTGGGGAATATATCAGTTTAGTGAAGCTTGTTGAACATGTGGAAAATGAGCTAATTGATATAACTGTTGCACGACAACAGTGGTTTATGTTACTATGAAGGTATGCCTCCACAACAAAACACATTTGGGATAGCAAATAACATCATGCAACTGAAGTGAGCTCTTCATTGAGATTTTACTTGGTGGAATAAGGTGGTTTTAGCACTCCGTGGCACAATCACTCGCACAAAAATTTTAAACTAATTTTGAAACAGCATGGTCGTCATTAATGTGGCAGGTTGTTTGTTAATTTAACCTAAACGAAATAAGAAATATGCACAAACATAATGATTAATTGGTAGTTTAGCTTTTTGTGAAATTAGTCTGAAATATGGGGAGCAAAACATTGTTTTAAGCTATTGGAAAATGGTGCAATGCCCAAAAGGCTAATATTCAATTTTAGGACCAATGGCAACCCTTACGTCATAATGTTAGAAAACACATGTTGGGGAACCTTTCGATATCACATCCAACATATCATGAGATATATATGAAATGATCACTTTCTCTGAATAAAACGCTTACCATTAGCATCACAGCTTCATGTAGGGCATACCGTGGTTTCTCAGTGGCTTTTAACATAGCAAAGTGTATTATAGTGCAAGTGTATTCACTTGTGTTGTGTGTCTTTTAAGGTTAGAATTCTGGTTGTTTTTGCTGAAATGAGTGTGATCGACTTTGCATGCTTGCTATGGGTTTAGTATACGTGATACATATGCAAACCTATATATTGCTAGAAAGCTCATTAAACCCGCAATCCAACTATCTTTGTATCTGGTGAGATTTCATAAAAAGTAACAGCATGGTTGCCATGGTAATGGAATTTCGTTGGTGAAAAAGTAAAATTAATATTTCAGAAAATATTATTTTATTTAGAAAACCCGCATTATTTTGAGGGCACCATTAAAGGAAAGACATGTACCAACTTTCATCGCAAAATATTTTCTGGAATTCAAGCTTCAAGCTTCTACTAAGACTTTGTAACTGAGCCAAACCAAATGAGATAATTACTGAATGGGTATACACATACTGCTCACAAGTCAATGTGTGTAATTAATAAGTCAACACACTTAATTAAGATACCATTAAAGGCCCTTTGCCAAAACAGTTTAACTAACTCCATGTATGATGTTTGTAGCAATCTGATGTCCAAATTTCCAAATACAGTATTTTCTAGAAAAGCAACACACATCTTCATTCCTTAACAAATACTCAACTAACCCCCCTTGTATGGGTCAACTAGCAATTTGTAGATGCAAGAACAATAAAGTATGGTGATATGATAGCAGATTTAACTACAGTCACCAAGTATCGCTAAACATAAAAAACATACTCCTTACTCTTATTTTAGAATTGAATAAAACTTTATTTTGGTCACAATACAAATTTCTGAACAAATTTACATGGATTACAATAAACACATGCTGCAACCGAGGAGGTCCTCTGGAAACCCCATGAGGCCAATGTTAATTTATTGTGACAACTGTCTCATAGTGTATGCCAGTAATGGTCTAATAACATGTTCTATCACTAGGTGGAACCAAACATCTGTCGGAGCTGTAGTTTCCTGGCTCAACTAACCCAGTGGATCAACATACACAATCAGTTAATATATGTGGATAACAAAGTTAGAGAATATGATCGATTCAACAAAGTAAATGTTTATTCATTTATAAGTACTAGAGCAAACTGGATTGCATGGCATTAGGCATTTAATTCACTGAATGTGGATAACACCTATAACCGTTTTATTCTTACCTGTGACATACAATGACCTAACAATGATTCACATGTTAAAGATGATTCCAGAACAAAATCCACCATACAATATTCCCCTGTTAATAACAAAATCTACCTGACAATAGTCCCTATACTTAAACAACAATAAAATAACAGGAAAATAACATTCTTAATTAGTATGCCCCCTAATCGATGCTACACACTCCTAAGTATCCAGAGTCCATCTACGAGAGGCCCATTTAAAGTTCAATATTGAATGCACAACCGCCGAGTTGCCCATGTTGCTTTGCTCAGAAGGCTCATTCTAATGATTCGGCAGAAAAAGGCCGGCTTACACCAGCAACTAATTGTCAGATTAGATGGTCAACTTTGTGTTGTTCACCTAATCCGACAAGTTGTTGTTCAAATATTACTTAATAAACAAGAACATTTTGGTACTAGAGGAAAAGCGCTTGCCTGGCTTGAAAGTTATTTGTCTAATAGACGGCAGTATGTTTTATTTGACGGAGTAAAATTGAACTTCCAACCTACGTGCTGTGGTGTTTCACAAGGGTCAATAATAAGGCCATTGTTATTCTTAATTTATATTAATGACATTGTTAATGTATCAGATAGCCTTTTCCCTACCATATTTGCAGATGATACAAACGTTTTTGTCAGTGGTAACAACCTTAGTGAGCTGGAGACTGTTATGAATAAAGAACTGCAAAAATTACTTACTTATTATATTTATTGATGGACTGCAAATTACTGAAGTCAAAAACACAAAGTTGTAGGAATTATAATAGATTCCAATTTGTCCTGGTCTTTTCATGTAGAGTAAATAAAATAGCTTTTGGAATTATAAGACAAACAAAACTGTTGATTTTACCAACAAGAAAAATCTACGAATATACATTTATCCTGTATGTGTTTAAAATTGTCAGGAATTTTTTTCCATCGGTTATGACAAGGATGTTCATTAGAAATAACGAACTCCACAATTACAGGACACACCATGTGGAGCTATTGCATGTACCGATTTCTAAAACCAACGTATTATATAAAACCATTAGACATCGAGGTGTTAAGCTATGGAACTACATAACTGGGATTGTACCTATGCACTTAAAACGTTTAAATGTAATCTCAAGAGAATTTTTTCAGTAAATAATATTAGTGACTTATATAATTAACATTCATTGTTGCATTCTAATGTGTGTATTCATGACAACAGTACTGCTGGGATTTGTGTTGCCGATTTATTTTCTTCAATTGCACAATCTGTTTTCTTTTTGTTAAATTATTCTACGTGCACCGTGGAAATACACATGCATTACATGTATTGAGAGGGAACATCAGCCACTCATGGCTTAACACCCTCATTATAGAAACTATAACAATGTATGTATTACATCAGCCACTCAAGGCTTTATACCCTCATAATAGAAACTATAACAATGTATGTATTATATGTATTGAGAGGGAACAACAGCCACTCATGGCTTTATACTCTCATTATAGAAACTATAACAATGTATGTATTACACGTATTGAGAGGGAACAACAGCCACTTGTGGCTTTATACTCTCATTATAGAAACTATAACAATGTATGTATTACACGTATTGAGAGGGAACAACAGCCACTCATGGCTTTATACCCTCATTATAGAAACTATAACAATGTATGTATTACACATATTGAGAGGGAACAACAGCCACTCGTGGCTTTATACCCTCATTATAGAAACTATAACAATGTGTGTTTTACACGTATTGAGAGGGAACAACAGCCACTCATGGCTTTATACCCTCATTATAGAAACTATAATAATGTGTGTATTACATGTATTGAGAGGGAACATCAGCCACTCATGGCTTAACACCCTCATTGTAGAAATTATAACAATGTATGTATTACACGTATTGAGAGGGAACAACAGCCACTCGTGGCTTTATACCCTCATTATAGAAACTATAACAATGTGTGTTTTACACGTATTGAGAGGGAACAACAGCCACTCATGGCTTTATACCCTCATTATAGAAACTATAATAATGTGTGTATTACATGTATTGAGAGGGAACATCAGCCACTCATGGCTTAACACCCTCATTGTAGAAATTATAACAATGTATGTATTACACGTATTGAGAGGGAACAACAGCCACTCGTGGCTTTATACCCTCATTATAGAAACTATAACAATGTGTGTTTTACACATATTGAGAGGGAACATCAGCTTTATACTCTCATTATAGAAACTATAACACAGCCACTCATGGCTTTATACTCTCATTATAGAACCTATAACAATGTATGTATTACACGTATTGAGAGGGAATAACAGCCACTCGTGGCTTTATATCCTCATTATAGAAACTATAACAATGCATGTATTACACGTATTGAGGGGGAATAACAGCCACTCGTGGCTTTATACCCTCATTATAGAAACTAAGACAATGTTTGTATCAAATGTGCATCAAATATCGAGTTTCTATAATAAACCATCATCATCATTATGTGAACAGCAGCATCGGCACAATTTATTAGGCATCTTATTAATCATGTGTTGGGCAGAAATACATAATATAAAACTATTATTTGCGATTGTATTATCATTTCAACATATTGTTTGATAATCTAAATATTAATAGTGTATTTGTATGCCAAAAATTTTGTATTTTAGAAAAGAGTAGTTAGCTTGGTTCTGTAAAACAATGCTGTCATTGTAATTAACTAGAAAGTACATACTTACAATTGAACCTAACCCTGGATATGTATAACATATGGCGGTTGTTATTATTAAATTACATTACTAAAACATGTGATGTTAGGTTTTCGATAATCGTATGCATATTACTGTAATTATTACTAATTTTGTTTTGAAGTGAAACAACTTGAATCGATCTATTGGAGTGGAGAGAGATGTATAGACATTGAAGCTGCATTATCATCATCCCACTGACATACTTCGCCACCAAGGCATAATGTTATGACACAGGGACAGTAAACTGTGAATATATCTGCACAGGGCTTACAGTTTAATGTTCTTCTGTCTGTCAAATCCTGTGAACTACTTATAACTTAAGTTACTTCATGTTGAAGTGCTGGACAATACTTTATGAAACAGTGACATTTTAATGTTGCTGTACTGAACCTGCAATATACTGTGTACCAGTTATGGCACAGCGAAGTATGATTATTATACAGAAAGTAATAATATATCAGCATGTTATTGTTATGCAATCACATTGCTTTTCTCACAAAAATGTGCCTAGTACCTCATGTACAAAAAACGTAACATCGATACTACACGTTGTGTTCGGTGATGGATATCAACTGTTTTGGATTCGTACAACACCAAACCAATAAACTCTTCAAAAACACCAGTGAGCATTCCTAGCTAATTGTTGACACCGCACGTACCTGCTACCCGAAGCTCTCCCACATAAAATGTGACAGTATTTGTAAAATGGCAACCTAACATGCACATACAAATAATTTTTCTTTATGTGAAGACTTTTTTAATAAATGCACAATGGTGTCTATTACAGGTATGTAATCCATAGATCTACTTTTGAAACAAAATGTAGTACACAATTCATAACAGAACGTGAAGGTGCTGCATGACGGTCACTGTTATATATGAAATAAAGTTGTTGCTGTCTTTGTTGTCTTATTGTCTCAATTATGGTCATAGAACTTAAACATTTAACCCACCTGTGGCGTTAGTCATAGTAAAAGCAGTCTTATCTCGTTTTAGAGCATGACTCGTATCAAAGTCTGTAATCTTGACGTGCTTCTCTCCATTCGCAGACATCACCACAAGTATGTTTTCTGGCTACAACATCAAAGCCATAAAACAATAATTTACACCAAATTACCTCCAAAAAGTAACCCAGCTAAAATATTTATATGAACAAATTCACGTATGACAATAATTAAACAACATTAACCATTCGAGGTCGGCTCCCGCTATAGCGGGCAGACATACTGTGACGTTCGAGGTCGGATGGCCGCAACAGCGGGTTCAGGTATAAGCTTACTTGCATTCAATATAACTCCCACTTGGTCGCTATATGGCACGTGTGTTGCATATTGAACGATAAGGGAATAACTCGGGCTTCTGTTTATGTCAAAATTGTTATACTGTTCTACTAAAAATTCCAAAGTTATTTAATTATTAGTTATTTCTGCTGAAATTGACGATATTTTTGATGGGTTTTCTGATAATGACATCGACAGTGCTGGTGACACTGGACCATCGATAAATGTTGAATGATGAGTGAAATAGGTAATAATTCTAATAAGTACCAGGGAACGCCATCTGCATTAGTCACACAGTAACAGGGTTGAAGACATGAAATGGTTATATTTTTCATGAATATGTCTTAACCTCAATATTAGTTGTACACTAGATTAAGAAGATGTGAGTCACAACTGATGCATGAACTGACGAAGACAGTCGTAATTTTCTGAAAGGGAAACAAAAGACAGTTGTTTGGATGTAAACACCTAAAACAGTTAATACGATCTACCCATTTGCAACTACAATCAACAATAACACGCCTGTGGTTTGTCATTGTGGGCATACAAATTCCCAGTATTGTTTACACTCTTTCACAATTTTCATATTTACATCAGTAGTGACATTGTTTAGCAAAGATTCAAAATGTGTTTTCCATATGGCAGCTATGGAGGTCGGATCGACTTAGCACCATTAACCGATGAAGCATGAGGTATACCTTTCTTGTGCGATTTTGATACCTTTTCCAAAACTAACTGTACCTTAAGTATGCATGGAATTAGCCATAACATCTGCTCAAGCCATTTGTTCGTTGTTGACACTGCAGATATTTGAAATGTAACCTTGTTTTCTACATTAGTTCACAATTTAGGCCATGCTTGGGGTTTCCCATGTCACGCCACAAAATATAACAATTTCTGACATCACTGTGTGCCTCCTTAAGATAATCATTCCAGCCAGGTACAATGTAATCTTGACACAATGTTTGTTTGTATGTATTAATAGTTTCAAGACTAGATACCCGAAGTGCATTGCTTATATCATCAAATAGGTTATCGATGTCACATATATGCCGTCTATTTGAACAGTTAGTGTTAGTCCACGTAAATGACTCTGGAAAGTGTATTTTGTGCAGATGTACAGCACTACTCTTTCCATATTCTCTGATGTTAAAATATTGTGCTTTGGTCCATCTAAAAATTGGAAGCATTTTATCGGCATGCTTCTCGTTAGAAATATTGTCTTGACTTTCTGTAATTACATAAGTAGTGAAAATAAGTCCTAATATGAGATGATCCGAACTAGGGCATTTATCTAAAATATGCAAATCAGTGATCATTGAATGTACACTATGTGAACAGATTAAGTGATCTAATCACAATGTAGAATTGTATGCATCACTTACATAAGTATTGGGGGTTCGACCAAATTTTTCATAATCTGACATTATCAGAACAATAGTGTCACACATATCAATAATTATTAAGTCAGCTTCAAAAGGAGCGTTTAAAGCAGCATTACAATAGCCAGTTATAACAACGTTGCTTGTGTCTTGTTCCTCAATTATTGAACCAATTTTACCCAAATAATTGCAACACTCCTCAGGTGATTGGTACGGCAGGTATATGTTTAGCAGAAGGAATGTGCCATCCGTAGTATCTATGTCGATTCCAAGTAACCTGACATCTTGTAGATCAGAAATTGTACATGTATGAGAAATTGTACTCTCCATAGTAAAACGTAAAACATATTAAGCTAAATTTAAAGTTTATCAGATTAAGTTCTTCGATGAAGGCTTCTATTTTATAATATTTAGAATTTATTCATTCTATGTTTGTGCTTAGAATGCTAAAACGTTCATTGTTTCTTTCTGCCACTAATTTAAAGTTATCAAGATCATAATAAGGGGAATGACGTATTGGTTGGATATCCTCAACAGCTGTTTAATTTAAATGTGTAATAGAAAGAATTCAATGTTCTGGTTACAAATTATGCAGTTATTGCCGATTGTCTGCTATATATTAAACATATATCATATAAGATGCAATGTAGAATCAGTGGATATGTCACACTGATAATTACAATGACTGCCTGTGCAGCAGTACACGAACAGTACACATGAGAGTTGATACAAACATTAGTAATTGGGATTAACAAAAACAAAACAATAAAATAAACACTGCATACCACAGAGGTCATCAAAGTACCAAGATTAATGGTGACAACACAAGTCACAATATGATACAATGGTGATATATATCTGCTCATTATATAAACAAAAGTATGTGCCCACTAGGTTATATATACACACACACACACACACACACACACACACACACACACACACACACACACACAAACACACACATATACAGCTGTATATATCAGGTACAATCATTGAAATACCTCACCCGCATGTTAAATGTAATATTCTGATAATATGCCCATACACGATTACGAAGATATTAAATCAACGGTATATCACACCCAAAAATAATAGTGTAGGTTTTATTTGGAATTGTATACATCATACATATAAATATAAACAATCCGTAAAACAATCGACAAAAAGACATACAATTCCAGGTTGACAGCGGAGCCAATTAAGGCTGTAACCAGTTTGTTTTAATTATTCCAATGTAAGATGATAATGATTAAGTAAACTAGTCGCCGTCCTCTCCAAAATAACTATTATAAACAATGCTTTCACGTGTAGTGCGTTGGTTACATTGCTATAATTAATAGAACATACATATAAATGTAATAACAGTAATATTATATGATAAATGTTCAGATAAGTAGTCTTGCGAAAAAAAATGTGGTTATGCCATGCTTCAGCAATGGTATAATAAATAAGTACATAAGTAAGCTTCAGTAGAATAACATTATATCAAACACATATGTCAGACGTTTCGGGGTGGAATGAAATTAAACTAGAACACCATACCCCCTTACAACATTTGCCTTTAATGATAATATAAAAGTATTTAAATTGTGTTTATTTTGTATAACTGTTGGAATTGTATTCCAGATCATCGGACCTTTACATAGCAAACTGTTCGAAGATCTTAGAGTAGAACTGATAATAGGACGTATATTACAGGTTTGTCTTGTTTTGTAAAAGTGAATGTCATAGGTAAATGTAAAACTATCCGATAATGCATGTGGCAGACTCCCGTGGAATGTTCATTTTGGTCTATCTCTGTCTTCAGTAAGATCACATGATTCTCAAGATCAGTTATGCGCGCATCACATACCTCTACGTAAGCTTGTTGATGGTTCAGTCGAGCAATAAACACATCTAGTCGCTCGGTCAACGAAGCTGGGAACAAATTTTCCCGCAGTTCAGCCAATGATGTTTTGTCAAGCACGATGTCCATATTATTTTGGCTCTGTTCCGCTGTTTCCACGGGAACTTCTGGTTTGTTTTGTTGTGCTTCTGCATTGTGATTGCCATGCTGCGTTGATGTCAAGTTACGTACAGGCTAAGTCGCAAAGGAGTGTCGAATGACAGGCGCGCTTCGTTAACACTGTGTAACGCTTGTTCCAATTACGCAAAAGCGTGCAATATCAGTTCATAATCTATCAGCTATAGCAGCCCTAACACTCCACTAAAAGTCAAGGATCCTGCAATGCGAGACACAACAGAAAGGCATCTTTGTTTACATAATACCATACCAAATTTTAATACTAAAAATATTTCCAATAGCCTAGATACTTACCACTGGAAACAATGAATTGACAAAACGCAAAAACCCTCTCCCATCATGCATGATACTGCCTCGTTTCCAATTTTCGTGATTATCTAACGCAATGTGAGGTATCAGACGCGGGGAAGGTAGGGCGGGTCCTAGAAGTTCCGATAGTAAGTATCTAGGCTAATGGAAATAAATTTTAATACTAAAAAATTAAATTCCATTACATCAGATAATTACCATCGGAAGCAATGAATGAATCAAGAGTTAGGATGGTGGGAAGATACCTTACATACATCAGGGTAACTCCCGCAATCACCAGTGGTGCCAGACGAGATATCTGGCCATGCACAAGAGTCATGTCCTTTAAATAGTATGACATAGAGGTATTCGATTACTTCCAAGTTCTTGCAGCTAGAATCTACTGCATGGAAGTTCGTTAAGAGAAGGTAAAGGAAGTCGCCAAAGCTCGAACTGAGTGCACTTTACGAGTAGATCGCAATATGGCACCCTCCAGAGTATACCAAAATGAAATTAAAGTTCTTATCCATCCGGAGAAAGTAACTGGGGACATATCCCCTTCACGGTTCGGTTGAAATTATATTAAAAAATAATGTCTTATCATTTAGTTTCCTTGGTTTTGTTGAGGTAAATTTTCACTGCCCTAACAAGACACAGTAGAAGATCTTCTTGCATGTCCCCTCCTAATTCGTTAGTGAGAGCAGGAATAGAAACGGACAGTAACGTCTCTGCACCCTCCTCTTCTAACTGTTTTTTTGCCAGAATGGAAGGGCTAACTGAAAAAATTATAGAAGACTAGTCTAGCTTCCAAGCAAAGTAAGAAAACAAAAAGGTGTGTAACTCTCTCCTTCTGTTGCCAGGAGCAAATGCGATTAAAAAGGCAGTTTTCCAGGTCAAAAAGTTCAAAGAAGCAGACTCTAAGGGTTCAAAAGGGGCTTGTGACAGTTGCTTGAGAACCAAGAAGAGGTCCCACTCCGGCACAGGACGGCGGACTTTGGCCTGGTCAACTCCAAGATATCTAATCAGAGCCGTGAGAGTGTCACAACGACCCACCTCCGCACCAGTTGTGGTGCACAAGGTACTTGCTATAGCCAATCTGTATCCCTCTATAGTAGAAATAGCTAGTTTCACATCATTGAAGAGGAAAAGGATGAAGTCCTCCACTAAAGCCGAAGAGGAAGAGAATTGGGTATCTTTCCTTTTACTATACCAATTGACAAAAATCCGCCGCTTAGATTCATAGATGGCGAGAGTAGAACCCTGTTGTGGTTGCGATGCGGCGCAATCAGTAACTTGTTCTGAAAAGCCTCTGGTCTAAGGGCTTCCCTGATAATAGTAGTGCGTGAAGCCGCAAGTTGGAGGGGTGTCTGTGGTAGAGATTGCCCTGATACAGCAGATCTGGGAGAGATGGCAGTTTACCGTGGTAGATCTACCGACATAGCTAATAAATATATAAACCAACATGCTTCCGGCCAAAGAGTATGATCTGACATTGGTCGTGTCGAATATTTTGCAACACTGCTGGAATCTGTGCATGTGGAGGATAAGCGTATCCCCACATCTCTACCCAACTCGGCAACAACCGTCCACCGCTACTACAGATCGATCTGGATTGGAGAGACAAAGAGAGGAAGACGAGTGTTCTGCTTGGTTGCAAACAGATCCAAAACTCTCTTATGGTACTCCCCATAAGAGAGTTTTTACTCGAAACACTGATGCGATCAGACACCATTGTGTTGATTGAATTTTACATATCCTCGACAGAGAATCTGTCAGAATACTCCTAATGCCGGGAATAAGTCTTGCATGAAGATTAATTTCTCTCTCCTGACACAATAGCAGAATTTTAGCAACTTGCCTTGTCAGATAAATGGATCGTGCCCCGCTTGTTGATGTGTGCAACGGCAGCGGAATTATCCAGCTCTACCAGAACAGTGCGACGGTATAACCTGGGAAGTCAAAACAGAAGGGCAAGGTGGACGGGTTTCAACTCTCGGAAGGTGATGTGTCGTCCGAGAAATTCCGGTGACCACTGACCTGAATTTGTCTCCCAAACTAGATGACCGCCCCAGCCCAGCTCTGGTGCATCTGTCAGAATATGAATGTCGGGATTCCGTGGTGTAATCCGTGAACCCCTGAATACATTTTGTTCCGACATCCAACACGTCAGTTGCTTGAGTACAGGTTGGAGAAGAGGTACGAATCGATTATTTGTGCACTGATTGAAATTCCACTGGGTACGACGTGTGAAGTGAATGTCACGTGAATGTAGTCGACCGAGAAGTACTGCTTTCTCGGAGGATGCCAAAAACCTAGCAAGACCTGCCATAGACGGGCTGGAGCTCCGTGTTGACTGATAAGGTGATTGGAAAACTCCAATATCTTGAGATATCTGTCTCTTGGCGGAGTGCAAATGTACTTGACCAGATCTAACTGGCAGCTTAGAAAAAGAAACTTCTGAACTAGTATCAGGGAAGTTTTCTACAGATTTATGAGCAGACCCAGACGGACATAATGAGAGAACAGTCTGGGTGTGCAGACTGCATAAAACCTGAGAGAGCGCTTGAATTAACCAGTCATAGATATACGGATATAATTGAATATGTATGTGTACAATATACTGATATAATTGAATAGTTATGTGTACAATCTTCTTTACTTCCTGTACAATTTTCGTGAACAGCCACGAAGCTGTCACAAGACCGAAGGGCAGAGTCTGATACTGAAAATACTGATCCTCTATCTGGAATCGTAGGTATTTCCAGGATGCCCGGTGAGTGGGTATATAAAAAAAAGCATCTTTTAGATCGAGAGAAATCACCCAAGCATTCTGATGCAGACAACTGCAAATCCGTTCTGCTGTTTCCATCCGGAATGTAGGAATAAAATGCAACCTACCTTTAGATTGGAGGGAGTATGATTGTAAATTGGACGAATTCAGTTTTACTGGGACGAATATGGCGTCAGGGACGAGTATGGCTAGAGCCTCTCCTCTGTAACCCTGTAGGTGGGAGAGGAAAACCTCGGTCGCGCCCTCGTGGAACTGAAATGCGAGAGGGGGTGTTTGAAGAATGTTGACCTGTTTAGGAAAGGGATTAGGTCTTGTCTTGTACCGATTCTTTGTAACGTTCACTGTCGTCGAAGGGCGGAAAGATGGTATGCGCATCGCAGTGACACCATTAATCAGTTGACGATCGCAAAATCTCTGTGACACCTCACCAACAAACTCCTCTTTGGCTAACTCGCCAAGGGTTGAACCAAAAACTGGGATTTGGCGTAATTGATCTTTCTGACATTCTAGCGGAAAGCTAACCTGGTTTAAAGTGGCAACCCGGAACGACCAGTGTAATTTGGCAGCAGATTGCGAATCGATGGCAATCCGATTTCCCCACATCTTGCCAAGGAAACTGATTTGTTTGGAGACAGAAAGCAACTGATCTGACACCTCTACAGAAAAACCCTTCCTGTGAGCGGATATAATCCACTGAACTCTGCAAAGCTGTCAGACCCCAAATCTGTGCAGATGAGACCGTTAAACGTTGCCTGGTCAGGTCTTTTGGTGGTGCAACCACTATCGGAGTTAAATTACCTTTCTGCTTAAGCCTCAACCCTGCTTCTTCTAGTCTTCGCAAGTCCAAATCAAGCATTTCAAGGTGTTGCTCCTTTGACGCACCAGTCAAGATAATGTCATCCAAGTACACAGCAGCTCGTGGTATACCCTGATGATGATTTCCATTGTCCGCTGGAAAATAGCTGGTGCCGAACTGATGCCATACGGCAGGCGATTGTAACGAAACAATCCTTTGTGAGTATTCACCGTGACATACTCCTTTGACTTCTTGTCCAGTGGAAGTTGCGAATAGGCGTGACTCAGGTCCAACTTGCTGAATTGGTTACCACCTGTCAACTTCTCACACAGGTCATCTAACGTTGGAATCGAATACTGTTCAAGATGTGACACTCTGTTCACCGTCAGTTTGTAGTGTTCACACTCCCGAACCTTGCCATAAGCTTTGAGGACTGGGACTATCGGTGTAGCCCAATCGGAGTAACGCACTGGCTCAGTCACGTTAGTCAGCACCGACCTGTCCAGTTCCTCCTCCGCCTTCAGTTTCAACGCATACGGAACTGACCTCGGTTTGAACAACTTTGGTGGTTGGTTGCTCTCAATGTAGATCTTCGAAGTGGTCCCTATCAGCATACCTACTCCTTCCCCGAAAACGTATGTATGTTTATCCAACACCCATGACAAAGATGCTGCATACTTTATGCTAATCCAACCTGATGTGCTCTAGCCACTGTGGACCAAACAATGCAGCCTTGTCTGAACCTCTTGTGATGATCAATGGCAAGTGATGTACCTGTTGATCTTCATATTGCATTGTCACCGTGATCTGAACAGGCAGTTCAACTTTCTGGTTCTCGTATGTCTTCAAGACAATACCAGCCGGTTGCAGTGGCACGTGACTCAAATGCTTGTGATACAAGCTCTCTGGCAGCAATGACACATCTGCTGCTGTATCTAGCTGCATGTCAAACTCGATGCCGTCAATGCACACGGGCACCCTGATGTCACTGCTCTTCAGTGCGTCCACTGTGTACGTGCTGTACACTGCGAAGTGGTCTTCTTGTTCCTCTGATGCTTTCTCAGTCACGGAACGAACACGTGACTTGCCTTTACACACTTTCGATTTTGCGATATGGCCCGTTTTGCCACGACGGAAGCAACGCTCTGTTTTCAACTTACATGACTGCGGAGCATGTTTGCCACAACAACGCCAGCATTGTCGTCGTATTGTCTGTTGATGCTGCTGCCTGCTTCTGTTAACCTGTTAAAGGTACCTCCCCTCACTTGGTTTTGTGGCATACCTCACGCGATTGACACTCACTGGTTGTTGCGACGACCGTGGCGCCACATAGCGAATCTCACTCGATTGACGCTCACTGGATGTTGTGTCGACAGTAGCGCCGCCTGGCGAATGAAACTGCCTTGCATGTTCTTTCACCATGTTCACCGCAATTTCCACAGCTTTCTCGAACGTTCAATTGGTCATGGTACTCAAGTTTTTTTTGTACGAATGCATGACTACGGCTTAAGCCTATGACGAACCTGCCTCTCAACCAACGATTAAGGTCTGGGAAATGTGCAAGCCAACAAGATGGCAGGACTCATTGGGACGTTAGTGAAATTCGACCCTCACATAGAGACAGTTGCGTGTTACGAAGAAAGGTTGCATTTGTTCTTGACGGCAAATAACATTGCAATAGACGACGCGGAACATCGTAAAGCCAAATTTCTCACCGAAGTGGGAAGGGACGTACATTTATCTAGTGCTGTCTGATCTGTTTAGTCCGGATAAACTGGCTACAAAAACTTTAGAGCAACTCTTACAAAAGCAGAAAGACCATTTTGAACCTTCGGCCATTTCGTTGGGCACCAGTTCAAAATGGTCTTTCTGCTTTTGTAAGATCTATGTGTCGAAGAAGAAGATCTGATCATTGAGGAACCGAGAGGATCCTGCGATCAGAACAGTCCTAATATATCCTAAGGTAAACCCATGGTTTAATTTTAGTTTTTGAGTTATTGCCATCTGAACATTGTGAATGATTACCGGATATAACAAGATTTAACAAGATTGCCATCCAGAGAATTAACTCTAGATGGCAGGTGGACAAGGAAGCCCTTTGGCTTATCTAGAGTCCAACCCTTTTATCTACATATATCCAGCCCTTCTGAGGTATGTGTCGATTTTATTTTTAAACATATTCACACTATTAGCACCCACACAATCATCAGATAATCTGTTCCATTCATTCACAGTCCTTTGTGAAAATGAGAACTTTCTCACGTCTAATCTACACTGCTCCTTTACTAATGTAACTTCATGTCCTCTAGTCTTTCTATCTTTCTTAACTGAAAAAAACATATTTCTATCAATATTTTCATAACCATTCAATATTTTAAACACTTCTATCTGATCTCCTCTCAATCTCCTGGTCTCTAGTGTTGTTAAACCACATTCTTTTAGGCGTTTTTCATAACTAAGATCCCTCAGTTTTGGTATCATTTTAGTCGCTCTCCTCTGTACTCTTTCTAGCATATCTATGTCCTTCTTGCGGTATGGCCTCCACGCTTGTATACAATATTCTAAATGAGGCCTAACTATTGTTTTGTACAGCGGTATTATTAGTTCTTTTTCTTTATATGCTATATTTCGCCTAATCAATCCAAGGATTTGATTTCCCTTTGAAGCTGCAATTCCACACTGCTCTGAAACCTTCATGTCAGCACTAATTGTCAGCCCTAAGTCTTTTTCTTTTACAGTAGTACTTAGTACAGTTCCCCCCATTGTATATTCTACATATTCGTTCCCATGTCCTGTGTGGAGGCATTTACATTTCCCAAAATTGAACAACATTTGCCACTTTTCAGACCATTTGATCAACCTGTCAAGATCATCTTGTAAATGCTGTGTATCACCATCACTTTCAATCCTTCTAAACACTTTTGTATCATCTGCAAATTTCAACACCTTGCTAGCTATATCATCGTCCAAATCGTTTATATATATTAAGAATAATATAGGTCCCAGTACTGATCCCTGTGGAACCCCACTCAAAACTGATTTCCAGTTTGAAGCCTCCCCATCAACAACTACCCGTTGTCTTCTGTCAATCAGCCATTTTTCTATCCAGTTAATTATACCATTTCCTATGCCATGGGCTTTAGTTTAAGCAGTAATCTCTGATGTGGCACTTTGTCGAAAGCTTTTTGAAAATCTAAGTAGATGATATCTACTGGTGATCCATCATCTACCCACTTAGTGATATCTTCCAAAAAACATAACATATTTGTTAAGCATGACCTCGCTTTTAGAAACCCATGTTGAGATGGGTTTATCAAGTTATGTTTAACAAGAAAATCCACCATGTGATCTTTAATTAGTCTTTCTAATAATTTACAAGTCACTGATGTTAAACTCACTGGTCTATAGTTCTCTGACTTGTTTCTCGAACCTTTTTTAAATAACGGTATAATGTTTGCTTCTTTCCATTCTAAAGGAACCACTCCCTCTTCTAATGACAAGTTGAAAACTGTTGCAAGCGGTATGCTAATTTGTTCTACAATTTCCAATAGTAGTTTGGGTGGAATACCATCCACTCCAGGTGATTTATTATCCTTCATAGCCCTATTTTCTTAGCTACCATTTCTGGGGTTACAATTAACTGTCTTAAATAGTCTGATTCTGCCCCTTGAACTTAGCCTCTGGTACTGGCAGTGAACTAGTGTCTTCTCTGGTAAACACTGAACTAAAATACTCATTTAGGTCTTCTGCCATTAAGAATCCTTCTGATATTATATTTCCAGCACTATCTTCTAGAGGACCGACCTTATCCTGAACTTTCTGTTTGCTTCGAACATACGCATAAAAACTCTTGCTGTCATGTTTTATATTACAAGCTAATTTATGTTCATAGCTTCTCTTTGAATTTCTAATTTCGGCTGTAGCTTGGTTTAGTGCTTCTTTATAAATGTTGTAGTCTTCGTCATTTCCAGTACGTCTGTATGACTTCCACATCATTTGTTTATACTTAATTTTTCTAATGGCTTCTTTCGATAAGTATTTCTTTCTGGTCCGTTTCCCTTGTTTTTTGAAGGGAACAAATTTATCTACGATGCACTCTATTTCATTCTTTAGGATATTCCAGCATTCTGTTGCTGTCTTATTCTTCAGTGTATTATTCCAGTCTATCTTTGCTAAATATTTCCTCATTTCCTTATATCTTCCTTTGTGGAAATTTCTCCTCAACTGCTTTTTATTATTTCTTTCTTATTTTACTTTGATGGTAAAATGTATCTGGTTGTGATCACTACTTCCCAGAGGCTCACATAATTTAACATTGTCAACTAATTCATTCTGTGGGGACAAAACTAAGTCTAACACATTCTCTCCCCTGGTTGGTTCTAGCACATGTTGAGAAAGGAAACTATCTTGTACTAAAACTAAAAACTTGTGGTCCTCACTACCCATACTCTGTAGAGATTTCCATTTTATATGCCCATGGTTAAAATCCCCAATAATAACACAGTCCCGTTTGCTCACTTCCCTTATAGCGTTTTGTATTTTTTCATTCTCTTCTATGCTTATGTTTGGACTTCGATAAACTAACCCAACTGTTAACGTTGAGTTTCCTGTAACTATGTTACACCAAACAACTTCTTCGCAATCTGCTTCTCTTTCTAATTTTATTTCATAAGCCTGAATAGATTCTTTAATATATAAAATAACTCCACCTCCCTTTCTTCCTATTCTATCTTTTCTAAACATTACATATCCTGTCAGTCCCAATTCAGCATCTGATATATCGGTGGTGGTCCAGGATTCGGTTATACCTATTATATGAGGGTCAATATCTTCTACCATAATGTTTAGTTCGTTTCTTTTGTTTACTATACTCCTTGCATTTAAACAAACACATTTATATCCAACTTCAGAACAGTTTTCCAGACTGTTCTTTGCTGAATTATTTTTGCTATCTTTATCTATGCCTCCAGTTTCAGGCTTCTCTGCGAGTCCCCCCTGCGAATTTAGTTTAAATAGATGCAACCTGTCCCACTGTCAACAGATCGCAGCAGATTCTCTGAGAATACTGCTGCCCCCTTTCCACTTAGATGGAGGCCATCTCTCATGTACATATCTTCTCTCCCAACAAAGTACCCCCATAAATCTAGGAATCCCCCGCCCTCTTCCTCACACATCTGCTCAACTAGTGCGTTGATCGCCATCCTCTTACAGTTTCTGTATCTTGCCCCCCTTCCTCCCATTACTGGCAAAATTCCTGAGAGAATAACCTGTTCCACTCTTGTCTTCTTTAGCTTCCTCACTAGATGTCTGTACTTCTGAACTATACCAGTTGTTCCCTCCTTGTCTGCATTGTTTGTCCCAACGTGTACTAGTATAGACCCTCCCTTGCCATGCCCCAATACCTTTTCTACCCTTTCGGTCACATGCTCTATCTTAGCCCCCGGTAGACATACAACAACGTCCTTCCCCTCGCATATAGTCTTGTCTGTTTTTCTCAGAATTGAATCGCCCATAAACACTCTCTCTTTTCTCTTTGCCCCCTCTATCACTGCCTCGGAGTAGCTCCTCCGGTTTGCATATGTCTGGTTGTTGTCTTTTCCTCTTGTCGTCTTCTCTCCTGTCACATTCTCTTCCATTCCCTTCTTTCCTGTCGTGTTTTCTCTTGTCCCCTTTCCTCCTGTCATCTTCTCTTCTAGCACATTTACTCTCACTTCCTTTCGTCCCTTCTTCTTTCCTCCCATCACATTTTCTTCTCTCCTCTCCCGTCCCTTTTTCCCGGCTACCTCCTTCACTACGGTCACTTTCTCCCCTGTCACCTTCACGCCTGTCATGTTTTCTGTTTTTTGCTGAACACTCTGTCTTCTTCCATCAGTCTTCTGTCTCACAGTCTTACCAACTGCCTGTGTGGTATCTACCTCTTCGCCACCTGTATCGCTGTCGTGTCTCTCCTCGTTCTCTACAGTCTGACTACCTGCTGATCTATCCCCACTGGCCCGTTTTCTCTTCCTCTGCCGAACACTTTTCCTCCGTCCCTCTGTTTTCTCAATGTCTTGTTCCTTCACACCGGTCACCTTCCTTCCTCTCAGTCTCCTTTCTTCAGTCTCCGTGTCACAACTCTGCTCCTTCTGTGTTGTAGAATTCTCAACTCTCTCCGCGTCATCCCTCTCTGCTCCATCTATTTCTATGTTGAGTCTCGCCTCCATCTCCTTCACTATATCCGTCAACTTACACACCTCCTTCATCAGACATTCCACCCTCAAACACCCCATACACCGAAAGGTGAATCCACCATATAATGCAATGTTGAGCATTCGCGATGTTCAAACGGCAATAACTCAAAAAGTTAATACAATTCCTGTGTACATCCAGGACAGACTTGTAGATAAGATTATTATCTTGAAGATGATATCAAAAAATATTAAATTCCGCAATTGCAATTTCATGTACAGTCTGACACAACAAGCCGCACCACCGCTTGCTGTGCTAAAGGATAGGGCGCGCTCAACGGCATTGCCCGTGGTGACGGCAGCAACATCTGAATGGCTGGTTACTTTGTAACATGCAAATGGCCACTCTTGAACGGGTTTAGTGATGAGTTCGCAATGAACATGCTTCATATTTGGCACATTACTTGACAAGGGTATTAAGTTTACACATACGAAGTTTCAAAGACATCTAAAATTTCATTTCACTTAGTCTTTAATGCATTGTTTGAGACAAAAAATTACAACGGATTCGGTGGATTTTAAGCTGATATTTCTTTCATACCCAGAAAGTTAAACTGTTTAACTTGTTCAATGGTTACACAGACAATTGTTATAGTTGGTGCTTGGACCCCTTTATTTGGCATTGAAATATCATGTATATTTCTTTACTATTTAATAATTATTTATTTAGTACTATCCATGCATCTATATTATGAAGTTATTTATTTATTAAATAGCATAATCTGTACCTTTACGTCTTTGTGCAGAATCTGTGGACTATTGGTATGCATGAATTCAAGGCCACTCAATATGCCTCGCACCAAATCAGCAGCTTGTTTTCTCCAGTCTTTTCCAGGTACATCTTGAACCTCTTTCTTACTAATCCATTCGTTGATGGTGAAGTCACACAGTTCAGTAGCAATGTAGGTGTACGTCTCATCGTCTTCTACCAGCTAAAATAGGGTAATATGTTTTAACATTTTCAACAAATCCTCTGCGCTACAAATAATGGGTACACATTGTTTTGGTTATCAACATGTTGTAGTTACATGTATCCCATTAAAGTATTCCAATTTCTAAAATTTATTAATTGTGCAACCATTGTGCGACACTGTGTTGCTTATCACAAAATAAGTAAGAACTTTCATGCATATCTAGCTGTATTCTGAGTAGTAAGTTAGTTGCCTATTGATAACAATTGTTCCCTTTTTTGCCACATACAGTGTCCTATTGAAACTTTGATACCCACAACATTTTTAAGACCACTTTAACTGTATAGGTTATCTTAAATTAGAAGTGTAACAATAAATAATATATTAATTGTAATATGGTTGATGTTACCACATAATCCACAATGTTACGATGGTGATGGCCCTGTTTGCTCAGGTGCACGAGATTCTGTACTTCACATTCTACCTGACGATGCAGTTGCTTTATGACTCTTTTCACAGCCAGCTGACGTCCATCACGGCAAATGATACCTAGGTACACTGCCGTCTCCGCCCTCCTTCAAATACCACGAAATTTCAATAATAATAACAGTAACTTAAATCACAACTTGTAAAAATTACAGCATATTTTTTTAATATCATATAGGTACCATATCGTGATGTAGATTACAAGCTGACTGTACATTTTGAGATGGCATGTTACCGTAAGCATCGATGATGATTACGACATATTGCAACAAAATAGGGCGGTCAACGACTCATTTTTGCGTTAATAAATGGCACAGTTCATGTCCCCAGTTTCTTAGATAGAGTCCACCACTGCGTTTTTCTTAGACAGGTGCCCCCAGCGAACCGCTCAGCAACAATGTCGACGTAACGACGTTATTTCACAAATTAAAACAGTCTAACACCAAGTTAAGAAGCAGAAATGTTAGAAGTCTTGGAATGTAGCCACATATATATTATGTGGGTTTTATGGAACTGATTGATGCTAATACGGCTACGCCTTTGATGCGCGGCATGTTCACCACTGCTAAATAAGGCGTCATGTCGAAATCCCCACAAAAAAGCGAAACTGTCTTTCTTCGGATTGTATAGGTTTCTGATTTTTTTCAAATTCGGTGTATAGCCAAACATGTATTAATATCAATGCAGCAGTCCCAAACAGTGCTCCAATTTGCATCAACCTGTGCTGATATATCGTTCTTTCCATGTGCTTTGCGTACTAACCACAGCTGCAACAGCACAGACTGACACAAAGCATAACACTATTTGGGCCTCAAAGGTGGCACAGAACACACTATTATATTCATATTTTATAACAGCACATGCCTGGAACTATGTTGAATGGTTGAAAGAACACACTGAGGGGTAAAATATAGACATATATTTAGACTGTTATTATAATATACATGTATAACGGTGACATCGAAGTGGGCTTGGTTTTTACAGAATTTATTTAACATGATTCCCATCCAAAGCTACAGGCTGCAGAAGGCATGTGGACTAGGAAGCTTCAGGCTTATTGACAGTCCAATTATTTTCACCTACGTATAAACCGCCCCTAGCAGATATTTATGAATTCTATTTTTTAAACATGTTCACACTGATAGAATTAACACGATCAACATTTATGAAGACATTTATGAAGACTTGGCTATGCTTAGCGGCAAAACCAATGTTACAATCTTATTATGTTGGAAATAACATTGATGTTAATAATAAATCTTGTTTTGAATTAAACAAAACTATAGACTGACAATATATGATTATAAACTCAATGAACAGGTATGGGAATTCTGCTTGCAGGTATTTTTTATGATGGACATGTTTCAATCATAACGCTTATGATCAAACTGTGAAACGCTTACATATTATATTAATATTACGAAACCAACTCATGAGCACAACAACCCTCCTGTGCATCGACTTGGAGCTGGATTAATCCTGGTGATTCCTTGATTCATACATTCAATTTCCACCATAGTGGTAATGGTAGGAGAATGAATGCCCTCGTAGCATTGTCTACAGATAGCCGTGTCTGTACTCTCAGAGATACGTAGGTCTACATTGTATGTTAACTGGACACTGTTTCTTAAACAATTATCAAAGTTGGAAATTAACCTACAAAAGTCTAAACAAACTGTCTATGATTTAATAGTGTCACATCATATTATAGTTCTGTTGTATCCGTAGTGGTCCGTGACTCCGCGATGTGTTGTCATTTGGGCAGGGCATATTGTGCAGTCCCTGCTTTGGGAGTCATGGTTCCTGCTATCAGCACACTTTACAAGAACCCTGCATATAAACATATAACTGATATATATATATTTTATATATATATATATGTATATATATATATACATAACTTAAATACAGTAAATTGTTCATCCAGCAGTTCATAATGCAATAAGTACTTGCCCTTCACCAATCCTGAATTGCTTTTCATCGCACATGGAAATCTGCTTGAGATTTGGCACTAGTCTCTCTGGGTTCTTCTCCCGCAGTTTATACAGCTCCGTTAGATTCTCTGTATGATTCTTATTCAGTCGCTTCGTGTCCAGCGATTTGCATGGTGTTTGCTAAGGGAAACGCATAATAAATACATGCACATACAAAATATATACACTACACATTCGGGCAGAAAAAACATCCAGCTATTCTAACACTAGTTCTTTTCCTAGAACAAAGGATACTAGCCGAAAGCAGAAATACAATACTCTATTGGATGGTGCACTCATTGACAACTTTCTCTACATTCTTTGTCAACATATATTGTTATTATTTGACATGTAACTCAACACAGTGAAAGTCATAACTTGTGTGCACACATTAACAGCATGTTATGTTTCATTTGTAGTCGAGGTTATCCGTACCCATAGATATACCACTGTGTTTGGAGTTCTTTCATGCTACTTATACCAGTATTCATCACATATAGCATCATGTCACCAATGCCTGGCAAAGGTAATTCCTTGACAACTGAACACTGCTCAAAGGTCAGCAACACTTTACTCCCCGGCAGACCTTTTCAATCGAACACCATCTCAACTTTTCTGGGAAGCATTCAGTCATGCAGCAATTGATGCACAATGACTATTCAAGCAGAAATATCCACCACTGCCTATAGCCATGTATTCATTCATACACCTGAGTGAACTAGAGCAACAAGGATTAAATGAACATCGAAGCATGATTCGAACACGGGTTCTCTCGGTCGAGAGTCCAAAGGAGTAGTATGTGCAATGGTCCAGCGCGGGCTTGTGAGCGCCCCGAAGGAAATCCCATGTTAAAAGATAGGACATTTTCCCCATGTTAGAAGATATGAAATTTTCCCCATGTTAATAGATCGTTTAAAATAAAATATACCGAACAGCATTTGAATCTGTCACACACGAGATTGCTTGGCCCGTAGGCCGAGGCTCCGCCAAGGGACCGAGCCCATATTTGGTCGACGATGACGTGTCTAAAATGTGTTATAATAAGGCGTAATTTATAATAAAAGGATTATAAATTCAGCGAGGTCATATACTAAATATAGACTACACCTGCATATAGCTTATAATGGTGATAAAATTGGAAACTTAAATCAATGCTACATAGTTGTTTTACATAAGACATTTGCACTTATATCAGTTGATTGCCCGGTTGCAAGCTGGTATGAACTTGTATACGCTGTAGTATTTTTTGCAACAACCCTAATACTAACATAGCTAATACTCTTTTTTTCTATTTTAGTATAACAGTGGTCAAGTCTACAAACTCGCCGTTTATTGTTCAAACTTATATTAGACCGTTTTTTATTATATCTTTTTTCGTACTGTAGTGTTTAAATTCGTGCTTCTTCGGCAAAAACGTTGAATCCAAGAATAATACTAAAACTCATAACCTGGCATTGATAATCGAAAACGCAAACCAATAATAGGACGTCCTTAAACAAGTACGCATGGTAAATTGCTCCAACTAGTGGTAATTCGGTTAGCAAGCATTTGAAACGTGCGCGTATATATGTAATCTCAATCAGTGACGTCATTAAATAATTATGCATGGTAGTTCGGTCAAACGAGTGGTAATTCGGCCAGCCATCATTTTGAACTTTCGCGTATGTATGTAGTCTCGATCGGTGACGTCATTAAATTGGTACGCATGGTAAATTGGTCCACCTAGTGGTAAATCTGTTAGCAACCATTTGAACTAGCGCGTATGTATGTAATTCCACCAGTGACGTCATTAAATCAGTACGCATGGTGTGACATATTCAAATGTTGTTCGGTATATTTCATTTTAAACGAGCCTATCTTTTAACATGGGGAAAATTTCATATCTTCTAACATGGGGAAAATGTCATATCTTTTAACATGGGGACCATGATCTCTCGACACTTTGAGCGCCCCGAAGGAAATCCCTGTCTTCTAACATGAGATTTTCTTCGGGGCGCTCACATTCCCGCGCTGGAGAACCGCACATACTACTCAAAGGTCTAGCCACTGCAGCACTGCACTCCACAGTTTATAGATTAGCAAATGTTCAATATGTGATCTTTCATTTGCATTCATTCTTAATATTGACATGTGGTTGTAGAATTGGTAGTGCTCTATGAATTTAACAAAGCTTGGAACTATTGACTTTGTTTGCCTAGGAGAAGTTATTTGGAAATTGAGATGTCCCAATGGTAGTATTGTTTTCAGTAATTAGTGCGTATAATAAATATACCATAACTTACCTGAGTAGGTCCTGCCTTTTCACCTGCTGAAGCAAAGCACACAACAATTGTGTTTAACTTGTTCATTTTTTAATTTAGCACGTCATTCTTAGAAAGACAGACCAAATAAAATTAAGATAGACTATTTCAACAAGGTGGCTGGTGCGGGTCATTTGGGGTCAAACCAATCACTTTTAGGCCCTTTGTGCATGACCCGACTCCAATTTTGATTAAATTTAGTACAGTTGTTGGCTCATATGAGAATATAAAAACTGCAGATTATAAAAAAAATCTAGCTAAAGTATTATTGAAGATGTAGGTCACTGACCCGATTCGCTTACTGGCCATTACATTAATGTCCATAACTCTGCTTCTAAAATTACACTTTTCATGTCAATAAAAAGTAATTTATCATAAGACCTTTGACCTCCGATACCCAAAATATGTATCCTCCGATTTTTATTTTTATTCTACAGCATCCTATATCATTGCTCAAGAGTTCCTGAAAATATTAGGATGGGCAAATAATAATGTTCAGAGATACAGTAAATTTAGTTCAGTCGGACTACCTATTTTTGGTTTGCAGATCAGTAAATACCATATTGAATTTCAGCATAACCTTTTCAAATCGCATAAAAGCGTGCTAATGGGCTCTCTTAAAATGTAATGAGTGTACATACATGCTGTAATGTCTCATTTAACATGTTCACATTCTTTACAAGACATATCCTCTGGTTTCTCTTTGATATCCTGTAGGTGCGACGAGTGTCCGTCGTTGGGTAATAGGTAAGGAGATCACTCATTCAATGAGTGGCAGTTTGTTACGTATATAACTACGATGGTGTTGGACCATGTAGGTGAAGGAAGATCAATTGGAATAATATGTGTTACATGCGCTAGCCTCCAATGTCCATCATAGATGGCTGTGACGTCACATATCTCTTGGCATCTATCAGTCTGAGACCAAAACATTGGGCTGTGACAAGTTCACAACCTGTTTTCTTTTCATTTAAAATAATGAATATAGTGCTACTTCCAAGTGATTCAATTATTACGCCTTAAAGAAGGGTAGCTTCTATGTTCTTGCTATTGTTTTAGTTGTTTACAAACAGCTTGTAAGAAGAGGTGCTTCTTCATAAAACTTCTGTGGTTGAAAATACCTTCCTATGTGCAGAACACGATAGCAGGAATAATTATCATATATATATATATATATATATATATAGACTAATGGGAATTCAAAGGACTGTATTGGTGTGGCGATATAATGGTCATAATATTATAATTATGGTCTTTGTAGACTGTTCCCGTGTGATGTTGCATAAAAGTACTACTTGGCATATTACCCCAAATCCTGCTAGTGGTGGTAGAAGTTTAACAAATGTTTGCTGCTCTTATGCTAACTGGCACAACCATTGGATTGGATTGGAAAGTTGATGATTTCTTGCAGTGAATATAATTATTATAATTTTGGAAGAGGTGTACAACAATGGTGTCACGTATGTTAGAAATTAAAACGTAACCGACACACATTAATGTCATATTTCACAATTGAATCAATACAATTGATGTGCACAGCGTTCAAATTTATTGTAACTCATTACAATACATGCAATACAAATCAGATCAAGACAAATCATATATAATAACATAATGAGCACAACAAGGGAAGAACATTATATAATGTTATACTCCCTTTGGTATATTTAAATGTAAATATCATTATATTAAAAACAAAAACAGCGTGCAGTTGTAGTATATATATAATCGTGATTGAAAATTATATTATATATTAACATCATTGTGTAAAATTAATTGCTTAAGTATACATTTGTAACTAATTATTGAGTAGGTCGTAAACGTAAGTCTTGTGCTGAAATGATTCCAAATAATAGCATCCTTATTTCTTACAGCACAAAGTCTTATTTCTAGAGTAGCCTTGGGTATATGAATTTGTGCAGATTGTCTTGTGTTATAACTATGGACATCTTGATTAAGTGTAAACATATTTTCAAAGATTGTTGGTAAAAGACCCATCTTGTATTTATACATAAATATTTGTATTGAATATACGTACAATTGTCTGAAAGTTAAGATATTTAGTAATTTAAAGATAGGTTTGGTATGAGCTAATCTATTAGCTGAGACAAGCATTCTCACTACTTTCTTTTGAATCTTAATAATACTTGAACAATATGAGTCAAATGCACCTCCCCATACTTCAATACAATAGGTCAAGTGAGGAAATAAAAATTAGTAATATAAGGTGACCAAACAAGATATAGTTAACAATCTTTTGGCTTTGTTGAGAATGCCAACACCTTTACAAATTTTATATTTAACTTTGTAATGTGTTCAGCCCAGTTAAGTTTGCTATCAATAGTCACACCAAGAAATGTCGTAGAAGGTACTAGTTTAATAGCATTATTATTAATTTCATGTGTTGTTGGTTTGGTATGTTTTCTCTTTGGTGTTCTAAATATCATGTATTGGGTCTTATCAATGTTTAAAGATAGTTTGTTGGCATTTAGCCAAGTTATAATTTTGTTTAATTGAAAGTTCATTTTGTTAGTTGTATCTTCCAAATGATCACCATTTATAAACAGACTAGTGTCATCAGCAAATAATATGGTAAAAAGAATATCTGAGACATTAGAAATATCATTGATATATAATAGAAAAAGCAATGGCCCCAGGATGGAAACTTGTGGTACACCACAAGTAATAGTTTGTTTCGTGGAGCTAGTGTTATTGTAATACACATGTTGACTTCTATTACATAAATAAACTTTTAATCCAATCATTGGCTAAGCCACGGATACCATAACATTGGAGTTTCTGACACAGTATGTCATGGTCAACTGTATCGAATGCCTTAGATAAATCTAAGAACACCCCTAGCACAAATTGTTTGTTTTGTAAGGCTTCTGATATTTTGTCTACAATGGTTATAAGTGCCATGTTAGTAGAGTTATTTTTTCGAAAACGAAACTGATATTTATACAAAATATTATGCTTATTAATACAATTTGACAACCTGTTATACATTAATCTTTCCAGTATTTTAGACATTAGCGACATTAGTCTTTCCAGTATCTGGAAAAAGCCCTCCCTAAGAAAGTAAAGCTGAAGGTAAAATAAAATTGATCAAGTCCTTTAATCAACTTTCTCACTAAGCTATACAAACAAATATATTTCAAAGTGAAGTAAAATCAAAGACAAGTCTATTATAAAAGCCAATATAATTAACTACACCGGCTCGAAGCCTGTTTTTTTAGTGTGAACATGTTCAGAATGTAAGCAGTTAAGAAAAGCCACTTCCCGTTTATAAGTCTATTGCCGTTTTTTACAATGTTCTGTAATCCAAATAAAATTGTGTTTGGATCACTAAAAGATGGTGCTAATGAAAATGAACTTTTTTTAAATTAAATATCTGAAACACAATACACTGTGTATGGTTGTGTTTGCATAGAATCATATGTATATCTACAAACTCTTTGTCAGTTGAAATTTTAAAACAATGCTCATTAAAAAAACTTCCAATACAAAGCCATATTAAAATATCCCTAACACACAGCGGATACTTTAACGAATGCAGTGACACAAGTACATAAGTATCAATAAGATGACGCCACCTCCACGCATTGTCAAAGCTAAAAGATGTCTTCGAGTGCTTGAGGAAGCGGGCGTCTGGACGCGTTCAGGTGCTCAATGTGTAAAGGGTTAAAGTCTTAACTATCACATGTAGATAATGGCATGTCAAAATGACTATGTAAACAAAATATTTTGACCTTGTCAACTGTTCATGGCTATGACTGCCGTAAGCATGACCATATGTTGATTGCAGGGTGATGACTGTAGCGAGAGATCTTACACTGGTGCTGGTCAAACAGGGGTAGTTCACCAGCTACAACTGTGGTAGTAGTAGTAATTGTAGTAGTGGTAGTAGTAGTAGTAGTAGTAGTAGTAGTAGCGGTGGTGGTGGTGGTGGTGGTGGTGGTGGTGGTGGTGGTGATAGTAGTTGTAGTAATAGTGGTAGTAGTACTGGTAGTAGTTGTAATAGTAGTGGTAGTAGTTGTAGTAGTAGTAGCTGAGGTAGTGGTAGTGGTGGTAGTAGTAGTAGTAGTAGTAGAAGTAGTAGTAGTAGTAATAGTGGTAGTGGTGGTGGTGGTGATAGTGGTAGTAGTTGTAGTTATAGTAGTAGTAGTGGTGGTAGTGGTAGTAGTAGTAGTAGTAATAGTGGTAGTGGTGGTGGTGGTGATAGTGGTAGTAGTTGTAGTTATAGTAGTAGTAGTAGTAGTGGTGGTAGTAGTAATAGTAGTAGTAGTAATAGTGGTAGTGGTGGTGGTGGTGATAGTGGTAGTAGTTGTAGTTATAGTAGTAGTAGTAGAAGTAGTAGTAGTAGTAGTAATAGTGGTAGTGGTGGTGGTGGTGATAGTGGTAGTAGTTGTAGTTATAGTAGTAGTAGTAGTAGTGGTGGTAGTGGTAGTAGTAGTAGTAGTAATAGTGGTAGTGGTGGTGGTGGTGATAGTGGTAGTAGTTGTAGTTATAGTAGTAGTAGTAGTAGTGGTGGTAGTAGTAGTAGTAGTAGTAGTAATAGTGGTAGTGGTGGTGGTGGTGATAGTGGTAGTAGTTGTAGTTATAGTAGTAGTAGTAGAAGTAGTAGTAGTAGTAGTAGTAGTAATAGTGGTAGTGGTGGTGGTGGTGATAGTGGTAGTAGTTGTAGTTATAGTAGTAGTAGTGGTAGTGGTGGTAGTGGTAGTAGTAGTAGAGGTGATAGTACTAGTAATTGTAGTGGTAGAGGTTGTATTATTATTATTATTAGTAGTAGTAGTAGTAGTAGTAGTATTTGTAGTATTTGTAGTAGTAACAGTACATGTGATAGTAGTAGTAGTTGTAGTAGTAGCTGTGGTGGTAGTTGTAATGGTAGTAGTGGTGGCGTTGGTGGTGTTGGTAGTAGTTGTAGTAGTTGTAGTAGTGGTAATAGTAGTAGTAATAGTAGTAATTGTAGTAATAGTAGTAGTAGTAGAGGTAATAGTAGTAGTAGTTGTAGTAGTAGTAATAGTAGTGGTGGTGGTAGTTGTAGTAGTAGTAGTTATAATAGTTGTAGTGGTGGTGGTAGAAGTAGTAGTAGTACCGGGTAGTAATAGTAATAGTGGTAGTAGTAGTAGTAGCATAATCATCGTGCTTTTATATCTGGAATAACTGGTATATACATAATCTAAAATTGTATGGTGAATATGTACAAGTATATTGTTTATAGTGTTGTAAAAAGGTTATATTATGTACTCATCTGTGCTGTGCAGAAATGGATATTGTTTACACTGATACTCTTTATACTACAGTTAGTAACTTTTGATATGCCTTCTATGACATACATATTTTTGTACTGAGTGGCTTTAGATCGCGCATCTATTCACTTACGTGTTTCAATGGTTCAAACTTCTCAGTTTGTACATCACCAGCAAAAATGATAAACTGCATGTATAAGTAATACTTTGGTTTAATAATATAGAAGTGGGCTGGTGATGGCATTAGTCATTCGTTTAATATGATTTTGATGATTGTTGTGATAATGATTTAGTAATCATAGAGTATTGATAATTTACTTTAACTGGTGTCACTGGAAGATGTTTTAGCCAAGTGACATCCATACAATGTAACACACTGACATTTCTAAGAAGTATTGTATATTACCTGTATCTATATACGTTGCGTTATATAATAAAGCTACTGTTAATGCTACTGTCACAATGCGGCACGGGGCAACGTTTTAAGAGTTGTCAAAAACAAGAGACAGCTTTCGTACCTGTTATTTAAAATATGGTACAATAGCAGCATGATATTTTAATTTTTATTTGTATAAAAAAACGCATGGAAATGGAACAAGTTTTAATTACTAACAATTTCAAGTAAACATTCTAGTCTGGCAAGTAGAACGTCAGAGCCACTTGCCCAAATCAAAAAGAAAGATCATCAACAAAGTTAGAACACAACAAGCACGATTTATAGGCCATGTCACGAGAAAGAAAAAGTTAGAACAAATAGTAACAACAGGAAAGATAGAAGGAAAAAGATCCAGAGGACGCCAGAGAATAAAAATAATAGATAGTCTGTCAACATGGTGTGGAAGGAGCACAACAGAACTGCTACAAACTACACACGACTGTGCGGTTTAGAGGGCCATGACCGCCAACGGCTGTGACAGACATGGCACATAGAAGAAGAAGTATCAGGTATTAGTTATTCGTAATACTTAATCCCCCTCAAAAACGATGTCTGCCATTTCCTATTTAAAAATGCAATAGGGAGCGGTGCAATAAAATGTGCAAAATGTGCAGTTTTATTTTTAAAATGTTCCAGTAATTTAGTGATCATTGGTCTGAGTATATCACCGAAAATTGTGATTAGGCACATTCGATATTTGCCCAAAGATCACCTGACGTAGGACTGAGATAGCAGAACTGGTTGTGGTGAAGCTTTCGTGGGGCAAGGCACAGTCCATTGCAAAAAGAACGAACACGGTGGAGAGACATTGTCGAAGCAGTATGTCCCACCAGGGACGAACAGGATCAGTAACAAATGTTCATTCGATATTGGCCATTGAGTTTAACAATTTTATAGGAATATGTACTGCCCGAACCGAGCGACAACCACAAGACCTACTATAACTATATCGCGTTTAACTAAATTTTGCAAGACGGACGTACAAGCTTCAAATACATGTGTGAAAACGCTAAGAAACACCCGATAGTTGCCGGCGCAACGATCTGACCAACACGAGATGGAAACATAGGTGATGTGACAAAACCGTAACTTCCGTCTGCAGAAGAAGACCAAGATATACGGCTGAAATATTCAGACTGAAAAAACAAGTTTCTTGAGAGGTAAGTATGTCAAATAATTATAATAATAACCAAGAAACTGGATCATCTATCCTTTCAAGCACTCAACCCTGTATAGTACACACACGATAAGTATTATATTTTCTTTATTAATACCACAGCATCAACAAAAGTGTCAACGTACAGTTACCTTGTCAACCATCCTACCAAGTCTCGCACCTCGCGAGACATACAGTCACCACCCACGTCGGGGAAAGGGGTGTCACAGTCAGAATTCCTACACCTATTTTGAAAGCTGTGTAACAAAAGTGTACATTACCTCCATCTTTTCCATCAGTACGGCCCTTCGCAGCTTCTAGGTTGGCAATTCTAACTTCATGATCTTTGATCTCATCTGAAGAAAAGACATTTATTAATGTTAATACAATATGATATATATATACATATATATTATAAGTGAAGTTTCGTAAGTAGTGATCTCCTCTCAATCTCCTGGTCTCTAATGTTGTTAAACCACATTCTTTTAGGCGTATTTCGTAACTAAGATCCCTCAGATTTGGTATCATTTTAGTCGCTCTCCTCTGTACTCTTTCTAGCATATCTATGTCCTTCTTGCGATATGGCCTCCATGCTTGTATACAATATTCTAAATGAGGCCTCACTATTGTTTTGTACAGCGGTACTATTAATTCTTTTTTCTTATACGCTATGTTTCGCCTAATTAATCCAAGGATTTGATTTCCCTTTGACGCTGCAATTCCGCACTGCTCTGAAACCTTCATATCAGCACTAATGGTTAACCCCAAGTCCTTTTCTTTTACAGTAGTACTTAGAACAGTACCCCCTATTTTATATTTTACCTCTTCATTCCCATGACCTGTGTGGAGGCATTTACATTTCCCAAAATTGAACAGCATTTGCCACTTGTCAGACCATTTGATCAACCTATGAAGATCATCTTGTAAATGCTGTCTGTCTCCATCACTTTTAATCCTTCTAAACACTTTTGTATCATCCGCAAATTTTAACACCTTGCTTGTTATATCATCGTCCAGTTTCTTTTCTAGACAGGGTCGTGTTATCGGAAACATGATGGTCGATGCATTGTGATCACATTTCTAAGAATGGTTGCAATATATTCAAGTATGGTTTGATTCATTTAAAAATCTTAACGCAGGCCATAGTGCATTGACAAGTGAGATATGTAGTTATGGGTTTCCATTTTAAAATGCAATCACTGAGGCAATCAATTGCAAACAGTCACATTTACCATTTATGTGCAAACATGTATCAGTGCATTTGAATCCGAGTCTGGTTTAATTAGTGTATAGATATGGGTTTAGGATTTGTTGGAATGACTCCAACAAGGCAAGCAGCTGCTGAGCAGAAGGTCAGGGCTTCATACACATATAGACAGAAGGCAGGGACATTGAGAGCGTCCAGTCACCCCCATACACATTTAACATATAGACAGTACAGTGTCCAGTCACCCCCATACACACATGTAAAGACAGGACCAAATTTCCGAGAAAAAAAGTTAACCCTGTAGGCATTTCTTTGTAGAATGTGCCAAGAAAGCTGAATAAACAATTTGTGGAGTATAATCTGAATAAAAAATGTATGTGCAGTTTCATTTTATTTAGCGGCTACACACAGGTCAACGCATGTAGTCTCCTGTTTGGAAAGTAGTTGGAAATGCGTATAACATCTGCATCAGAGATAGTCCATAGCAAACACTACTAAATTTAATTGATGTGACGATATATCACGTGGCCTCCATGTGCATTTAAATCAAACCCTATGCACCATAGACCCGGATACAATAAATATGGAACAGGTTAACCAATCACCAGTGTACACGGGCCCAGTTAACTTTAGACGGCGAATAAGAATAATGATTTTGTAGACAAATATTACATACCGCGGCCTATTACATTGTCCATACCTCTTGTCACATCTTTACAAGTTCCTTTCTGGACATCATCTTTTAGTTTCCTGTAGACATCACCGAGTCGTTTCTGGAGGACTTTGTCTGAGGCAATAATTTCCAGCAGATCCTGCATAACAGACATGCCATATGTCAGACCTTACATGGCAAACAATAAACAAGTGAAGCACTATGGTGGTGGTAGTGTAGGAGTGGTGGTGATAGTGATGGTGGTGTTTGAGGTAGAGGGTGATGTTGGTGATGTTGATGGAAGTGGTGGTGATCGTGGTGGTGGTAGTGGTGGAGGTGGGTGGTGCCGGGGTTGTGGTGGTAGTGATTGTGGTGGGTGGTGTTGTAGTTGTGGAGATGATGGTAGTGGAGGTAGTGGTGGTGGTAGTCAGTGTTCTACACCTTAGCTGAAACGTGGGTGGTCTGTCAGACCTTCGACTTTCAAACGTTGGTGGTCCCACACAAAATGTGGTGGTTCAAATATTACCATAATTACATGAGTATACATTTGAAGCTATAACGCATGGCAATTATTAATATACTAGTTCAGGCCAAGTCTGCCTTGCGTAGTGACGGTGATGTTGGTCGTGGTGGGTGATGATGGTGGGGTGGTGGTTATGGTGGTGGTGGTGGGAGGTGGTGGTCATACAGGTGGTGGTAGTGGTGGTAGTGACTGTGGGGTGGTGGTGGTGGAGGTGGGTGGTGGGGTGGTGGTAGGGACTGATTACAGGGATGTGTGTGTATATAATAAAAATAATAACATGTACCTTTTTTTTGTTTGTATTCTGCTCATCTTCAATCATTTCCGTCCAGAGACTCTGCTCAAGTTTAACCACTGCATCGTCGTCTTTGAAGTCCAGAGACGTGGCTTCAATCTAACATACAACAGAACAACATTGATAAACCACTTTAATGTAGAAAATAGCCGAATATTTTGAAGGAGATAACATCTGTACGTAAGACAATATCTTATTACTCATGCTCTGACGTGTTCTTATAATGTGCTCCGTACAATAACGACATTGCAAGAAAGTCAAATACCAATACCAATTTCCAATACTTAAGTTCATTACAATATCTAAATAAAAAGACATTATGACAACTTAGGCTATTTGTATGATGAGCTAAGTTAAAAAACTGAAGAATTCCGTCAACATCAAATTAATTCACTACTCACTATCAGGCCTCACTATTACTCATTGGTATATAATATAATTACGTTGTTTATATTGACAACTGCTTTTCGTGCTGAATTGAACTTCTGCAGTTCTGGTTCCTGCAGTAAGTCGGCCATTTTGGTCAAGTAGGTTGTCAGATCGGCTGACGTCAGTTCCAGGTTGTCACTACGCATTATGTCATTGCGCACTTGTCTCACCTACATATAACAACATTATATCTGACACAGAACGACAAAACATATCATAATAATCCTGCACACATGGTTGAATTAAACATCTGACTTTACTTTCATTTATCTTCTTCTCACACAGATTGGTGTAACTGTTCACTGACTAATGCCATCCTTTTTTACAGTCGCTAACCTTCATCAAAACCCATTCTAGTTGGTTCCTCATCAACTTATGTGATTTTTGCAATGCTAGTTGCTTCTCGTTACCTTTTCAATCAATCAATCAGTCAGTCAGTCAGTCAGTCAGTCAGTCAGTCAGTCAATCAATTTATTTTAAACATATCATAGAACGAACATATTAAGTCAAGATAAGTCATGAATAAAAATCAAGTCATGCGTACAATTAAATTATACGTAAGGACATAAATAAAAAGGAAAGAAATATTGTTTGAAAAGGAGTAGATATGAAGTTTTAAACCCTTAAATGTCTACCCCAAAATCATCAAAAAAACTTTTACACAGTATATGGCCATACTTAATTAGAAGTTATAACTATACATATTCACACTAAAATGTACATGTATATACAAAGATTCACTCCAGTGATACATAATAAAAATGGTTATCGGGACATCGCCCTTATATCTGTACGCACATTTTCTCTCATAAACTGATGTGTTCTACGTACGGTGTGTGATGGTTAGCTCTTTACATATAACTGTTGAAGGTCATTAGGTAAAACATTATGATATACGTCGAACATAAACAAAATAGCTTTTTAGCTCAACTAAATCCTTGAGCTTTAAAATGCAAGAATTATAAAACAAGTTATTTGTATGATCACATCGTCTGGCACCGTGGAACACTCGTACCACTTTTTTCTGTAGCAATATAATACATTGTATGTTTGTCACGTAGGTGTTTTCCCATATTTCAGAACAATACATCAAGTGGGGTAAGAACAATGACTAATACAAAGTATGAATGCTACACTGGTCTATACAATGGCTAACTTTCTACATTACATATGTACTTTTGATAACTTAGATTTTACCGCGTTAATATTGTTTTTCCAATTTAGTGATTCATCATTTAAGACACCTAGAAATTTAGTAACTTGAACTTTCTTTACAGCATCATTGTTAGATAATAATTGTAACATTTTCTTTGTCTGTATCTCCTAAATAATATATAATTAGTTTTAGAAATGTTCAGTGATAATTTGTTTTCACAGAACCACGTGTACATCTTATTGAGCTCCACACATAGTTCATTTACCAGATTTGCTAACTGGTTATGAGAGTGAAATAGATTTGCATCGTCAGCGAATAAGATCAACTTCAACAGCTTTGACACATTACACATGTCATTAACATATATTAAAAATAGTTGCGAACCTAAGATAGAACCTCGTGGGACACCACACGATATCCTTAAATGCTCAGGCACATATCCTTCGTAGCTAACATGTTGTGTTCTATTTGATAAGTAACTTCTTATCCACTGATGAGCAACATCACGAATGCCATACAATTCCAGTTTTTTGACATAGTAGTTGGTGATCTGCTGTGTCGAAAGCTTTTCTTAGGTCGATAAATACCCAAATAGCATGTTTTCTTTTATTAAACGAATTTGTAATTTCAGGCACAACTTTTATGAGGGCATGTGTGGTGGACATTTCCCCCAAACCCATACTGGCAAGGGTTAAATATATCACACATTTTTATAAATGTATTAAACCTATATAATTTTCTAAAATATTTAAAAATTGTTGAAGCAAGGAAATAGACCTATAGTTATTTCTATCGCATTTGCTTCCTGATTAAAAAAGTGGTATATCCTTGGCAACTTTCATCTTTTCAGGAAAAAATCCAGTTTGTAAAGATATGTTACATATATATGTTACTGGTTTTATAATAGAAGCAATTACACTTTTAACAAGTCTGAAACCGATGCCATCACAGTCAGAAGACGTTGTGCTTTTACAACTGCTTACAACACGTATAACTTCATTTTTGTCAACTGATGACATGAACATAGTTTTCTTGTTTCTACAAGTTAAATAGTCGTATACAGATACTTTAGGCGACACATTTATGTTTTTGCTAAATTAGGTCCAATAGTTGTAAAGAATTTGTTGAATGAGTTAGCTTTCTCTGTTTTGTTTTCAACCTCGTCTCCTTCTACAATGAAATGATTAAGGTAGTTGGATTGTCTTAGAATTGTTCCCATTACAATTCTTAGAATTTTCCATGTTTCTGAAATATTAGTTCGATGTTCGTCTAATAAGTTACTACAGTAAACTTTTTTTGATGATCTCAAAACTGAGTTTATTTTTTTATTTGCAAAACGATTATCTGTGTTTACAATTTGTTTTACAGGGCAATGTTTGTTTATTAGATCTTGAAAATCACATATAAAATTGTTGTATGCCAAGTTAACATCTGATGTGTCTGTCACGTTTAGTCATGTACGTTGATTTAACACATTTTAAAGATTGCCAATTGTATTGTTATTTATAGTTCTTCTATACTTAGAAGAACTTGAACATCTGTTCTGTTCATCAAAATATTATCAATAATGTAGACGTAATATCGGTAATTCTACTCAGCTTGGTTATTAAAGGGTAAAGTCCATAACTGTACATCAGATCTAAGAAAATACAGTTGTGCGAATTGTGCTTCAATATATCAATATTGAAATATCACGTATAAACATAATATTGTTGCTTTTTATACTACTAAGAATGGTTTCTTTGGATTAACAGAAATCGCTTAAATTGGCGCCTGGCGTTCTATACATGCAATAAATAATTGCATTTTTCATCTTTTTCATATTCAACTCCACCGTAACACATTCAAAACTATTTTCAACACTGACATATTTGTTGTCAACAAGTGCACAGTTAAGTCTATTATTGACATACATAGCGACACCTCTGCCTTTTTTGTGGTGTCGTGCTGTGTGAAAGACCTGATAGTGTGGTAAATCATATTCTCTGGTTATAGCTGCGTCTACCCATGCTTCTGATATTGCTGTTATATCAAAAGCAATATTAAGTGTCTGCAAGAAAGTTTTAGTGTTATGAAAATGTGCATTCATTGAGACTATGTGCATTAAAATGTATAATTGATAAACCATTTATATAGTTTTTGTTTAACTGGTTAAGCTGAAACTCATCATAATATTTACAAGTCGGTAATACCCTGTTATAAAGGTTATTTGGTGGATCTATGTCTTTATCATAATCACAAGTACCATGATTAGAATATTGTAATGCATCAAAGTTGTGATACCATGAGTGATAAAAATCAATATTCCTGTTCTGAAGTGTAATTTATACTAGCACACTTATTAAATACACTGTCATCATCGTTCACGTTATAAAAAGGACACAAACATAATTCGTCACTCATTAGTCTTTGAGAGCAACAACAAAAAGAGAAAAGAAAATGTGTTTTAATAAACGCACATAACAAAGTGTAGTTCACACACCATGTTCACAGTGGTAATCACTGGTGTTTGTACTTAGCCAGATCAGCAAGGCATCTGATCTGGTCCTTCTTGTCACATACTTTTACAAACACTGAGCAAGTCATTGGCCATGCACTGCTCCCGCTTGAGGCGTCTGGCTTCAAGAAATATATCTCCGTTCTGTCCAGTCAGATGATCGTTCAGAAAAATGTCAGTACTTTTTAGGGCACAGCGTTTCCTCATCAACTCTTTTTTTGCTTGCCGAATGCAGCTGCACGATAACGGGCCGGCCGCTTGCCATCTGGCCGAGCTTGTAGTTCGTGAATCGCTGTGACGTCATATAGTTGTATGACGAAATCTAGTTTGGCTTTTGCAAACCCAAAAACAATTGCTAGCATGGTGCTATTTTCGATCTCATCTGTGTCGGTTGACATAGCGCTGCGCGTGTTTGGTTTACGCGTCGGTGAGGCGGCGGAAGAAACATAACTGTGTACGTTAAGGCCACTGACCATGTTTTTCTTTTTTGAATTCTGTTCAAGATCGTTGAGTTTCGTCTCTAGTTTCTGTATCCGTTCATCTTTTGACTTGATGATCGCCACGAGGTCAGCGATTCGTTTTTCAGTGTCTTTGCTCGATTTTGTTATTTCCTCAAAGGATGAACACAAGAACTCGAAATATTTCCTAATTTCAGTCATCTCTGATTTTGCCCCTGCTTGCTTCGACATGTTGTTGTGATGCGTTGATCGGTGTAGATTGGTGTTGATTGCTTTACGTCGTCATGCATGACGAACTGACTGCGAAGTCTTTATTCGTGGTGTGTTGGTCATCCTAGTTGCTTCTTAAAATGTCTTTATCCGTGTTGCCTTGGTCATCCATTTCGCGTGTTTCCTTCATGGCCCAGC